>JAODAL010056828.1:0-23051 GCA_025379985.1 Phyllomedusa bahiana
CCAAAATGTAGCGGGAAACCATTTGACTGTTGTGGATGTTAATTCCAGTTCTCCACCCCCTTTTTGGGTTTTGTAAAAAATGAAGGTGTTGTTGCTTCCCTTTAGACTTTAATGGTAAACGTTTAAAACCCGGCCCGCTCACTATGAAAAAAAACCTTTTTCGAGGGTTTGGCCGACTATCGACTATCGCCTATGTCAAATAGCCAACGTAATCGCTCAACACTACTCACTAGTAATTGTGTTGACCTAGGCTGGAGGCATACAAAAAATCGCCCTTAAATAAGGTTACTTTCCGACTTTTTTAACCCCATGTTTCTCTGTCAGCTTTCTGCCTAACAGTTCTGTTCCTTTTCTTGGGGCCCCTCTTTTTGCCATGCCTTTTGGTCTCTGAGGTGGGGGAATTAAAATTTAAAATTTCCACTGGTCCTACCGCCCTAGAACTAGGGTTGCACCACTCTCTTGGTCTGACTGTAACTGGAATAAGAACTAAGGAAAGAATTCCCTAAAAATTCTAACTACAGGGTCTTTTATTACCTCTGGCAACCACTTTTGCTTCAGGCATGTTAACTCCTTATGTCTTAGATTGGAATTGTGACTCTGCATTTTTCCAGTCTACACCTTGTAAACAACATTTATACTGAACACAGCATAGATGCCCAAATCAATTTAGTAGTGAGAACTCCTATAAACTACACTTTGTCTATGAAGGACAGGGTGTGGGAAACTTGTATGACTGGACGGGCCTTTTGAGAGCACCAGCAAACAAAAGTGATTTTTTTTGGGCAAAATAGCTTGGCTGGGAAAATTTAAACCCACAAATGAAAAAAATAGGAGAAAAAAAATTTAGGATGGTTCAGGTGTGTTTAAAGCTGTTTTAAAAAAGTGGTTTTTTGAATTTTTAAACATTATGTCCCGAGTTTAAAAACCCTTTAAGACCTAAGATGTGGCTGTTTCTACTGTCCTTTTGCTGAACATACCACACCTCCCAAAACAGCCCCCCGGTTTTGGCCTTTCCTCCTTCATCACATGCCCCACCCCGATTAAGGTGGGCCCCTTTTCCATCCCAAAATCTTACCAAAAATAAAAATTTTTAAAGGGAAATTTTGGGTAAAGATCAAAAATGATAAAATAGAAACCTGGATCAGAGCCCTCTTTTAAAAAGGGCAGGTTTTTGTGGGGTTTTCCCCAAAAAACAAAGTAAACCCATGGAAAAAATGGTCCAAGGAAGCTCAAGCACTGAACCGGCCCATGGCCCCCCCTTTGGGGGGGGAAATCCTTTGCCCCATCTGGGCCCCTTTCAAAAGAAGAGGGGGGGCAGTTTTCTGTGGCTATTTATAGGAAGGTGTCAGGAAATTTCAGAACTTGTGACATCATAGAGCAGACTAGTAAAAGGGCCCTTTCCACCCGAGAAAAAATACAAAAAATCCCCACATGTGTATCGGGAAATGGTTCGCCCGGGTTTAAAGGAAGAAGGTTTTTTTCCCTTTTTAAAAATTAAGTGGAAAGGCAATGTGTGTTTCAATTACCTTTGGAAAGGGGAAGGTTTTTAGGATGAAAAAGAAGACGGCAGTTTGGGAAATTCCCCGGGCCAAAAGTTTTTGGGTGGGAAAATCCTTTTGGGGACTGGGATTTCAAGAAAATTTTTTTACTTTTTAAAGTCAACCAACCCAAACCCAAAAAAATTGTTGCCCAAAACCCGGTCCCCCAAAGTCCACCCATTCCATTTTCCCTAATGGCAGTGACCTCTTTCAGCAGGGGGAAAAATTTTCCCCGCCCCACTATAAAAAATTCTCAGGAAAGGGCCCTTCCTTTAGACCCCAATCTGATCCCGTTTTATTTTAAACACTAAAGGGTTTAAAGTTGGCTCCAAAAAAACCCGTGAAAAGCCTATCAAGGCCTTATTGAGTTTATCCCAAACCTTTTTCTAGCTGCTGTCCGGGTTTCAATTTGGGTTTTTTACTCTGGTTTTTTTGTGATGGTCATAATATTGTGATCGTGGGGGATATTAGATTCCCTTTCCAGACATTCAAGGGCCCCTTTTACAAGTGGCAGATAAGTCAAAGCAAACAACCTGAGAAATCTCCAAATAATAAATAACAATATTCCAATTATTTTTCCCAGTCGTCTTTGATGCTCCCTTTTCGTCTTTCACACTTGTTTACAGTCGTTGAGCACCGCCGTTTCAGACACAATGATTTATTCTGTGGGGAGTTCTGGAAGGCAAAAACACAAGAGATCAAAGGCCCCCTTTTTAAAAGATGACAGGGAAAAACAAGTTGCCCCTTTCTCTTTGCCAGATTTACAAGATTTTAGAATTTTTATGGTCCACATTAGTATTGTGGATGTAATATAGTTTCATCATTATGGAGTAATTACAGCATAACATCATGTAAAGGCATCAGTAAAGAATATATCACTTTAGCAGCCGAAAAATAAAATATTGTAGCTTTTATAAAAAAAAAGAAAATTTTTGACTTAAAAGTAGATATTTCAAAACAGCTCCTTCAAATTTTAAAGTCAGCCTGGTGACCCCATCTATGATGTTTCTAATAGGGTCTCCATAGGGTCTAGTACCAGAGTCCCTCTTGTAATATAATATATTAAAGTGTGTACACTAACAGCAATAAGCTTTATGTAAAAGTTAGGTCTCAAGCTCAACATGCTCTCAAAGTTGTAAAACATTTTGCTCGCCCATTTCTCAGCTAAGTGACAACCAAATTGGCAAAATTGATCACACCCAAGGGTTAAATCAATGAAAAACCCCAACCCCCCGGAAAGGGGAAAAGTTACATAAGTGAAGGTTCCCAACCATGGCATTGCCGTCTCTATTATAATTTGTGGGGTGCGTTAGTGTCAGTTTTTGGTATGCATTAGCCATCCTGTTCTCCCTTTGGTGCTATTCAAACTTCAGGCTCCAGAGATATAATAGAGAAGCAGTCTAGGATAATTCAGTACAGCAGAGCTGTATACTGTTTGGTGACATATTATGAAATACAGTGTAAGAAAACGAGCCCCAAAAGGTTAGGTGACAACTGGGGGAAATTTTTTTACTTTACAGTGGTACTTGAAAAATTTTGAAACCCCCCTTTATTTTTTTATATTTCAAGCAGTTTTTTCACACAAGTTCTAAAAGTAGAGAATTAAATCAAACAAATGAGTCAAAAATATTAGACTTGGTCATTTATTTTTTTGGGGTAAATAATCCAATATTACATGTATATGAGTATCAGAATTATGTGACCCTTAAAGGGAACCTTTTCCCTAGGTTTGCCCCCCTTGTGAGGGCAGCACAAGTGTGTCAGACCTGTGTTTCCCCGCTTGTCCCTTTATTTCTGTAAGATGCAGCAGTTTTTGAGCATTTACCCCTCAAATCTTATTCATGGAAAAGGGTTTGCCCCCGCCCCCCCCAAAAAGGTATCCCCCACTGACCGTTATTCACATGTTTTACCTTTTAAAAGTAAAAAGGTTTGTAGTTGAGGTTGGGCGGGCTAGCTCCCTTGGCCGCCCTTTTTAAAAAAAAAAAAAAATGACTCTTTGAGGACTCTTCGAATGACCTCCCCTTTTTCCCGGCTGGGAAAAATGCGATTTGAGCATTAAAAAAACACAAAAACCCCCACGATCTTCAAAAATAAAGGGGGACCCTGGGGGCTGGAAAAAGCATGTCTGACACTAGCTTTTTCTGCCCCCAAAGGGGGGGGATAATCTATGTGAAGGTTCTCTTTAAAGGGGTGTTTCATTTCATTTAAATGGTCTTCAGAATAAGGGACAGTGAAAACAAGAACTTGCACGGATGTAATTTGAAAGCTGTTTGTTTTTACTGTCCCCTTATCTTCATTTTCTGTAAAAACCTGTTCCCCGGACCGGTCGGATTCCCCTCCTTTCTTTCATTGGTGACGGTCTATAATTTTACTTCTGTTCTGGCCCCCCGGTTTGATTCCGGGAGCGTGCATTTCCCGTCTCTCTCATCAAATTTGGGGCGGCAAACAGCCATCAGCTGCACAGTAAAAAACTCAGCTGCTTCTACAATAAAAACAGCGAAATTGTGCCCGGTTCCTTAAAACGCTGGTGTAAAAAAAGAAAGGGGACAGATCTGTGCTGCTCTGGATGGAGTTCATGAAGACCGGATTCAACTTTAACCAAATCCTCCAACTTCAGGGTCTGAGTTCATAGAAGATGTCTAGAAGAAAAGCAGGGCTTTTGGTATGTAAACAAAAGCTTTCCAAAATAAAACCATAGGGAAAAAGGGAAAAAACCAGTGAATGTACTCAGACAGAGAGGTGGGCTAAAAAACGGGATGTGCTATACCCTCCCAAGATTCAAAAAAAAAAACACACTGATCGGGAAGCGAGACGAAAAAGGGGAAAGGGGGGGTGATATCTCCCCCTTCATTAAGAAACACCCAAAAGGGAAAAGGGGGAATAAACGCCCCGGGTTTGAGGAACTGAGAAAATGAAGCTACAAGAAAACAGACGAACTGATGAAGCGATGCATCGCCTTTAAGAACTAGCAGGTAAATTAAAATAAAATCTGAGTTTTCAGTCAATGGGATGGCAATCAAGTGTGAGTAAGTGACCTGTTTTATTTAACTGAATAGGGACCTATCAAAGTCTGATCTGAACAACACAAATTTGTGAAAATGTATTTTGGCATGAACAAAGGCAATTTCTCAGGACCTTAATAGAACAGTTTTTGATGCTCTTCAGGCTGGAACAAGTTACAAAGCCATCTCTAAAGAGTTTGGACTCCACCAATCCATACCTAGAAAGACTGTGTACAAGTGGAGGAAATTCAAGACCATTACTATCTGGTTTTTTGTACGGCCGGGGTTTTGTGGACCCTTGGCCACCGCAAGCCTTGGCAAAAAAAAGGCCCCGGGGAGGGGGGAAAGTCTAAGTAGGTCCCGGTTTTCACCAAGCCCGGGGAAAGCGGGATGGACTTGCTGCTTGGGGGAGTCTCCCCAGGTCGCTCCCTCGACACGGGGGTTTGCGGTGTCGGCCGGGTGCCGTGTACGAATCGCTTGACGATAACCGTAGTCAGAGCAGGCGGGAAACTCGGGGGCAGGCGGCAGAGGTTCGGAGTCAGAAATGTAGAAGAGGTCGGGTACACGGCAAGGAAAAAAAGACACTTGAAGAATGCTTTTCTCTAGGGCTCGAAGCAAATAGATCCGCAAGGGAAGAGTCGTGGAGTGAAACCAAAATAGGGGGGGCACCCGCAAATTTGCCAATACCGGTCACTGGCCCTTTTAAATTTACAAGAACACGCACGCGCCCCAGGGGGCGGGGCGCCGCCTCGGCCCGGCAGAGGGCGGGACATCAGGAACGTAGTCAGGTGAGTTTCAGGGGGAGTGGTCCCCGCCCGTCCCCCGGCCCGCGGGGCCCCCCGACCCCCCGCAGGCCCCGGGGGAACGGCCCCTGCGGGGGGCCCAGGAGCGGGGCCACCCCCTTACGTCCCCCCCCCCCCCCTTGGTCTCCCCTCTTCTTTGGTTAAAGGGACTTTGAATCAGATCTTGGTTCGGGGATATGGAATCCGGGGTTCCCAGGGGCTCTCCTTGGGGCCCAACCCCTTTCCTATCTACAAGAAAGAACCGCTTACCCCTGATGGTCTTCATGGCCAAGATGTCCTTCACCTCAAAAACATCAGGGGACTCTACTACCGGAGACGGAGCAGCGCTCCTCTGAGAGAACCGGTTCAAGACCAGGGGCTTTAGGAGGGAGACGTGAAAGGAATTAGGTATCCGGAGAGATGGAGGTAAGCAGAGCTTGTAGGACACTGGGTTCAGTTGCCGAAGTACTCTGAAAGGTCCCAGAAGCCGCGGATCAAACTTATAGCTGGGGATCTTGAGGCGTATATATTTGGAAGAGAGCCACACTTTATCCCCTGGGAGGAACGTTGGGGAAGATCTCCTCCTCTTTTCAGCTTGGGTCTTCATGCGAGCTGAAGCTTGGAGTAAGGCATGTCGGGTCTCCCGCCAAATGACCCCGATATCCCGAACCTGGTTGTCCACAGCGGGAACCTCGGAGGCCGAAGCCAAGGGGAGGGGAGGGCAGTGGATGACGACCATAGACCACAAAGCAGCAGCTCGGACCAGTTATCCTGGCGTCTGGACACAAAGTGCCGTAGATATTCCCCCAAGATCTGATTTACCCTCTCCACCTGTCCATTTGTCTGGGGATGGTACGCGGATGAGAAGTCCAACTTGATTTGCAAGCGAGAACATAGGGCACGCCAAAACTTGGAGACAAATTGGACGCCTCGATCGGAGACGATGTGGGAGGGTAACCCATGCAGGCGAAAAATGTGATGGAAGAAGTGACCCGCCAATTGGGGAGCAGAAGGGAGACCAGGAAGCGGCACAAAGTGGGACATCTTTGAGAATCGGTCAGTGACCACCCAGATGACCGAGTTTCCAGAAGAAGAAGGAAGGTCCGTGATGAAGTCCATGCCTATGTGTGTCCATGGAGACTCCGGAACAGGCAGAGGGACTAGAAGACCCGCGGGCCTATGGCGTGGGACCTTGTTCCGGGCACATGTGGCGCAGGAGAGAACGAAGTCCTTGACATCCTGGAGCAGAGTTGGCCACCAGTAGTGTCGCGAGATAAGGGCGTAGGACTTCCGTATCCCGGGGTGGCCGGCCAGAAGAGAACTATGCCCCCAACCCAGAATCTTCCTCCTGAGTGCGGGACGTACGTAGGTTTTGCCCGGAGGAACGCTACGGAGATCCACAGGAGCCACATGAACCAGCCGTTCAGGGCCAATGATGTGCTGAGACACTGGTTCTTCTCCGGTAATGTCAGAAGCACGGGAGAGGGCGTCCGCCTTGACATTTTTCTCGGCCGGTCGGAAGTGGATCTTGAAATCAAAACGTGAGAAAAAGAGAGACCACCTGGCCTGGCGAGGATTTAAACGCTGGGCCATCTGGAGGTACTGTGAAGATGTCAAATGGGTGTCGAGCTCCCTCCAACAGATGTCGCCATTCCTCCAGGGCCAATTTTATGGCCAACAGCTCCCGATCTCCAATGGCATAATTTCGTTCTGCCGGTGAGAAAGTCTTAGAAAAAAACCCGCATGTGACAGTTTTGCCTTTAGGGCCCTTCTGGGTCAGGACCGCCCCTGCTCCCACGGAAGAGGCATCCACCTCTAGGCTGAAGGGTTTCTCCGGATCCGGACGGACCAAGATAGGTGCTGTGGAAAAAGCTGTCTTCAGTTGGGAGAATGCTTCCTCGGCAGCTGGAGGCCAACATTTCGGATTAGCGTTCTTTCAGGTGAGAGCCACGATAGGAGCCACCAGCGTAGAGAAATGGGGAATGAATTGCCGGTAGTAATTGGCGAACCCCAGGAAGCGTCGTATCGCCCGAAGACCGACAGGTCGTGGCCACTGCTGGATCGCAGAGAGTTTAGCTGGGTCCATCTGCAGACCTCGATCGGAGACTATGTACCCAAGGACAGGGAGGCTGGCCTGGTGTAACCGACACTTCTCCAACTTGTACCTGATGAGTCTGTATGTCAGGGGAAAAAAACAGGATATAGTCCAGATATACTATGACGCAGGTGTACAGCAAGTCCCTGAAGACGTCATGACGAACTCCTGACGAACTCCTGAAATACGGCGGGAGCGTTGCATAGCCCAAAGGGCATCACGAGATACTCGAAATGCTCGTCACGTGTATTTAAGGCCGTTTTCCACTCATCCCCCTCTCGAATTCTGATGAGGTTATAGGCCCCACGTAGGTCCAGTTTGGCAAACACCTTGGCTCCTCGGAGACAATCAAAGAGCTCAGAGATCAGGGTAGAGGGTAGCGATTCTTCACCGTGATCTTGTTTAGCCCTCTGTAATCAATACACGGGCGAAGAGAGCCGTCTTTTTTCTGGACGAAGAAGAACCCAGCACCGGCTGGAGAGGAGGATTTGCGTATGAAGCCTTTCAGTAAATTCTCCTGAATGTAGGCCGACATGGCCTGAGTCTCGAGCACAGACAACGGGTAGACCCAAACCCCGTGGGGGACTGGTTCCGGGGAGGAGGTCTATGGGACAGTCATACGGCCTAAGGGGCGGCAGCTTCTCAGCCTGTTTCTCCGATTATACATCCCCAAAATCCTGGTACTCCGATGGCAAACCTGGCAGAGGCTTGACGGGCGACTGGGGAGGAGGGATGGACAACGGGCGTGGTGCCACCAAACAGAGGTCCTGGCACTCCGATCCCCAACGCAGGACTTCGCCTGTCTTCCAATCAAGCGTAGGGGCGTGACGTTGCAGCCAGGGTAGCCCCAACAGGATCGCCGAAGAAGCGCGAGGCAGGACGTGAAAAGAAATCTTTTCCTTGTGTAAGACCCCCACACGGAGGGTCACTGGCCGGGTTATGAACTGAATGGAGTCGCTAAGAAGCTCCCCACTAACGGAAGAGATAAGCAAGGGCTTCTCCAGGCGGATCACTGGCAAGTGATAACGAGACACCAAGGAGGCATGAATGAAGTTCCCGGTGGAGCCGGAGTCCAGGAAGGCGGGAGCCCGAAGAGATAGACCAGCATCCTTCGTTACCTCCACTGGCAACATCAGTCGTGGAGAGGGAGACTGAGCACCTAGGGACGCCTCTCCTACGGCACCTAGGTGCGAGCGTTTCCCGAACGCTGAGGACGCTGCGGACAGCTCCTACGGAAATGGTCCGGACTGGCGCAGTAGAGGCAAAGATTCTCCATCCTGTGGCGGGACAGCTCTAACTCCGACAAGTGAGCCCGGTCCACCTGCATGGGTTCTTCGGTGGAAACCTGTGGAGGGGGCAGCGGAGATCTCTGGAACACAGGAGCCAGACGAGGTAGACGGCGAGGTTGTGCCGAGTCACGCTCCTGGCGGAGCTCCTGCTGTCTCTCCGTGAAACGCACGTCAATGCGAGTGGCCAGATGGATAAGTTCGCTCAATGAAGATGGAAGATCTCTAGCTGCAAGTGCGTCCTTTACTCTGCTCGACAGGCCCTTCTTGAATGTGGCGCAGAGAGCGGCGTCATTCCACGACAGCTCGGAGGCTAGGGTGCGGAATTGGACCGCATAGTCTCCTACGGAGGAGTCCCCCTGACGTAGGTTCAGTAGTGCCGTTTCCGCAGAAGATGCTCGCGCAGGCTCCTCGAAAACGCTGCGGAATTCAGTGAGGAAAACCTGTAGGTCTGCAGTCACGGGGTCATTCCGGTCCCAAAGGGGTGTCGCCCAGGCCAGGGCTTTTCCGGATAGCAGGCTCACCACGAACGCTACTTTTGACCTTTCTGTGGGGAACTGGTCGGCCATCAGCTCCACGTTCATGGAGCACTGCGTGATAAATCCTCTGCAAAGCTTCGAGTCCCCGTCGAACTTGGAAGGTAAAGGAAGGCGAAGCTTCGGGCCCACGGTTGCCAGCGGGACGGCCGGGGGTGTTGGAATCACCGGCGAAGAGGCAGGTTGCTGCTGCTGGGACGCCAGGAGTTGACGCATCATGGCGGACAGCTGACCCAATTGCTGTGCTTGTTGCGCGATCTACTGCGACTGTTGGGCAACAATGGTCGTAAGATCCGCAAGACTTGGCAGGGGCACCTTGGCAGGATCCATGGCTGGATCTAACTGTAACAGCCGGGTTAGTGGACCCTCTGGACCACCGCAAGCGGTGGCAACAACTGCGCCAGGGAGCGGAGTCTAAGTAGGTCCCGGTTTTCACCAGAGCCCACTGCAAAGCGGGATGGACTTGCTGCGGCGGGAGTCTACCAAGTCGCTACCCCTGACATGGCGGGCTTGCGGTGGCGGCCGAGGTGCAGTGTGGTACAGAATCGCTAGACGATAACCGTAGTCGTGGGCAGGCAGGAAAGTCAGGCAGCAGAGGTTCGGAGTCGAGAAATGTAGCAAGAGGTCGGGTACACGGCAAGGCAAGAAGACACTTGAAGAACGCTTTCTCTAGGGCTCGAGGCAACATAGATCCAGCAAGGAAGAGTCGTGGAGCGAAACCATAAAAAGGGGCAGCGCCCGGCAATTGGCCGATTACCAGTGCACTGGCCCTTTAAATTTATAAGAACGACCGCAGGCACGTCCCGGCCAGCAGAGGGCGTGGACATGCCAGGAACGCGGTTAGGTGAGTTTCCAGGGTGAGTGGTCCCACAGCCCGTCCCGCGGCCAGCGGCGCCCCCCGACCCCGGCAGGCACCCAGGGGAGCGGCCACGGGTGCGCCCGCGGCCCGCGGGCCGAGGAGCGGGACCACCCGCTACAGCTTTATTGGCTTACCAATAAAGATTACACCAAAAAAGCATTTCATACAGTCTGTGGGATCACAAAGGAACCGAAGGTAACTTCTAGGTAACTAAAGGCAACTAATGTCCATGAGTTCACTATCAGGAGAACACTGAATTATAATATTGTACATGGCAAGGTTGCAAGAAAAAAGCTGCTGCACTCCGACAATAATATTACTGCCCATCTTAACTTTCCTAAAGAGCCTCCAGATAAGCCAAGTTTATTGGAACATTTTTTGGGGGAACAGCTGAGACCAAAATAGAGCTTTTTGTTTTAAATGAGAAGCGTCATGTTTGGAGACTGGGAAATACAGCATTCCAGCATAAAAACCTCACACTATCTGTGAAAGTGGTGATAGTATCATGGTTTGGACCTCTTTTGCTGTATCTGGGACAAGACAGCTTACCATTACTGATGTAACATTGAATTCTAAATTGCACAAGTAAATTTATTGCCATGTCATGTCATGCCATCTGTCAGTGAGCTAAATCTCAAGGGAACATGAGTCATGAAGAAATACGAAGACCCTAAGCACTTAATTTGATTGTTCAGAGGATGGCTAAAGAAGAATGAAATTCAAAGAGTACCTATCACCTCAAGAGAAACCTCACGAAGTAACAGAAGACTAAAGTACAAGCACTTTCTCAAATATGCTTCATTAGGAAAATCAAAGCATTTAATCTGTTATTCAGTTTTTTAAAAAGCGTTGGCCCTTTAAGACAGCTCTGAAGTCGGGCCAAGTCTGTACCTGACAGCTTGATGGATCACTATGTTGACAGTTGTGTCAAGCTAACTGCTTCTGAGGTGGGAGAGTCCACTGTGCAGAGGGAGCCTGTACATCTACATCATGTGCACACCAGCAGCTGTGTAATATAGATGCTTGTGTTCTGTGGAGGAGGAGGCTGACACATTAGGTAAACTCTGTCACACTATGTCCTCAGTGTGCTGTGCCTGCTGTATTTTATGTAGTGAGAGACTCAGATCACCCTGTACAAGCAGCTATGCCCTCATCTCCCCCTGCACAGTTGGCATCATCAACAGAAGGATTTCTTCTAGATAGGGATCTCCCGAGTTATAAAGTGAAAGTAAAACCTGTCTTCTGGGATACAGAGGTAAATCCTCTGAATTGCTAATGACATGCATTTGAGTCTTATAACATCATCTGCTATAAATTGTTGTGTGTTTGTGTGGAGGTGATAGGTACTCTTTAAGTTTGGAATAGCCAAGTCAAATCCTGATCTTAATCCAATAGAAATGTTGCGGAAGGACCTGAAGCGATCAGTGCATAGGAATTACCCATGCAACATAACAGAAATGAACATGTCTTGTACATAGTAATAGGCTAAAATTCCTCCAACTTTATGTGCAAGACTAATCAACAGTTACCTGAAATGTTTAGATACAGTTATTGCCTCATAAGGGGATCATACTGAATTCTGAAAGCAAAGGTTCACATGCTTTCGCCACTTACAGATATGTGGTATTGGATCATTTTCATCAATTATTAAAGTCCAATAACTTTGGCTCATTTGTTTGATTTGGTTGACTTTATCTACTTTTAGGTGAAAAGTATCTAGCTTTACATCAAATTTATGCAGAAATATAGAAAGTTCTGAAGTGTTCACAAACCTTTAAGCACCACTGTAAGTTTATAAGATCTAACTAAGTTACATTAAAAGTGAAGCTCTGTCTTTGCTTAACATAGTATATATAGTCAGCAGATGTAGATGTGCTATGAGATGCTTAATTACCTTCTGGGTTGTTTTAATCTATTTTCAGGTCACTTTTACTTCATGAGGCGTTGAGAAATCTCCTGTTGAAAAAATCTCCACAGGGAAACCATCAACAAGCTACTTTTGGATCTTATTTAGTACTTTGAATGTTTAATGTTTCCCTGCTGTATACTGACTACCAGTGTGATCTGGCTCATTAACACATCAGTAGCCCACATAGACTGGCTCATTAATGCCGGTGTACCCAATAGGGGGGGAAGTGTTCATAATTTAATAAGCAAACCTCTCCTGAGAATGCACACACCTGATGACAACCACATTTAAAATATAATAGGGTCTAATTGTAAACAGTCTCCAAAAGAGTAGGGTCAGACTCTAGAGAACCATGAGGATGTGCTTTTTAATGCAGTTTTTTTATGGTTAATTGCTGCCTGGTGTTGCAAATTGTGGACCTTCAAAATCATGCGGTCAATAATTGTATTGTCGATATTCATTATTGGCCACACAATTTTTCATGTATACAGCTTGCAAAACTGGGCAGCTATTAAAGATATATGGAGAACCATTCTTCTGTCCAGTTCTCAAATACATCCGGTTTATGCAATGTCTGATTCTATCCTTATTTTGCGGTTAAACAACCTAAAAACAGCTGAAAGTTTAATGAAAGTATTAGGTCAAGTTCACATCAACTTTGTAACCTCCATTAATTGAATCCATCATATTTGCCCAAAAATATGAAAAAATAGCGTAGCTTGCAGTGCTACTTTTTCTAGAAAGACACTGATGGGGTCACATAGACCCCATTATAGGTCAGAAAGGTCCATCAGTCCATCATGGGTGCATCCAGAACTGTCCTCATTTTTGGTTTTTAATCTCTATAACAGGAGATAAAAGCAGAAATGTGAACACATATGTGAACCAAGCCTAGTATAATACAGGGATGCTAACTACGTGTGAAGCATGCCCTTGCTTATTATTAGAGTACTAGCAGTTTAGTACTTTGACTTTTGTAAATAAATAGGTAGTTGATTCTGAAAATATAATTTTTTGCAGTTTAATTTTCACATTGGTTTAATTAATTCCCATGTCTCTTTCTAAGTTTTAAGATGCAGAAAAAAAATGAAAGCTGAACAAAAAAAATTATTTTTTATAGAAAAAGTTTTCATCAGCTTACCAAGATTACAAGGTTTTCTTATGATTTATAATCACATTCCTATTAGTAGTGTGTTGGTGGAGCCATGACTCATAATGAATATTATTTTTGGTCTACATAAGACTATGCAAATTACCCGTAGAAGCAAACACAACAAATATGATAAGGGTCAGCATCTCCATTACATGAACGGACAACATAATAAAAAGAGAGATCCACCCTCACTGTAGCGTTTTTTACCTTAATATTCATATACACCTTGAGCTTAATATTTGTATACATGTGTTGGCACAAAACAAATAAGATAAAGTATACACAAACGTTAAAAAGAAAAAAAAATAGTTCCAAAGTGACTACATTTGCCCTATAGCCCTCTGCTTCGGGATCACACCACTAGACATAGTTTTACAAAGAGCTTTATAAGGCTATGGACAACCAATGTATGTTTCCTTGAGAAAAATATGCTGCATAAGACACAACAGAAGTCCAAGGAACAACCTCAAATTTCTGCTGCGAATATCACTTAATGTCCATGCAGATTCGACTGCATTTTAAAGCCACAGATTAACCCCATCTAAAGGGAATAATCCACATCTCAACACCCCTTTTTTTTTTTTTTTGCACAGAAAACACACTGTCATGCCTTCTGGCTATATTTCTGTGTTTCAGTTGTAATAGCTCCATCTAGTGGCTGTTTTTTGTTTATTGTTAGCTAACACACACTCCTAAGTATGTCCCATTAAAGATGGCATAACATTACCACATGACCTGCTGACATCATAGTCTTCTTTATCAGCAGCCATTTTCTCTAAGACACATGTAGATGGAAGCATGTAGAACCATCCTCTCACATCCAAGCCTATAGTAGAATCACTGGTATGTTAAACTAGCTATCTAGGGCTGCAGATTATACAGTAATGTATATTATTGTGTTCTATGTCCATAGCTGTTGTTATTACAGTTTAAAATTAGACCCATGCTACTGAAGACAGGACAGCACTTTCCACTTGTATATGTCTGCACGCTCCTCATCTTTGTAGTGTATTTCATGCACATGTTCATGTATGCATTGTCTTGTATTATATTTTGTGTTTGCATCCTATTATACCACAGTAAGTGCAAGTTTTTCTATTTCTTTAGTTCTACACTATCCCTTGCAATAAAGTTGAAGTTCAGACATTGCTCCATTGTCCATGCACAGCTCCCGTTTGACTGAACAAATGACACAATAAGGTTAATATTGTGGAAAGGTCAGAGTGGCCACTTTTGTTAACAAAGAT
Organism: Phyllomedusa bahiana; assembly: GCA_025379985.1. Classification (NCBI taxonomy): domain Eukaryota; kingdom Metazoa; phylum Chordata; class Amphibia; order Anura; family Hylidae; genus Phyllomedusa; species Phyllomedusa bahiana. The sequence continues at coordinate 14,408 of JAODAL010056828.1, forward strand.
AATAAATAACTTCAACGTTTATTAATTAACATTGTACTTGTTAAAGGGGATGTATCGCTTCTTTAGTTCGGCTGATTCATACTGCTCTCAGTCTCTCAACTCTAGAAATGCATGGGCGTTTCTTCCCCTCCCAGCTGGGTGACATCATCCCCCCTTTACTGTTCATGCTGGCTCCCGAGACTCCCCCCCGCCCCTCTGAGTCAGCATGTCACTGTGTCGTTCTCCCTATCAGTCTTATTTTGTAAGAGCTGTATACATACCACAGGCTGCATTCAATCTATACTAAGCACTGATCTCTTCTCCTCTCACAGCTGGAGATTTGTTACAGTTGAATACAGCTTTCTATGAATGGCACAGATTTCCCTTCTCTGCAGGAGAGGCAGGGATCGACAAACAATTGTGCTGTTTCCTGATTGTAGAAGCCCTGCAATGTTATTCTGTTTCTTCTGGCTGTGCAGAGTGAAAATGTGCTGGTCCCTTACTTTGAGTGAAAGGCAGGAATGCAAGCTCTGTGAATACTGCGACCGTGGGAGGAGGAGGGAGAGGGGGGTCTGAACAGAATGTAAATGAGCTCTCAGCTAGTGAAATACAAGGAGGAGGGATCCGACCAGCACTGGATATCAGTGTAAACAGAAACAGAAGATAAGAGATCCTGTGATAACAAGACAGCTTTGGTAATGACATCTAATTGCGAAGTTACTTGTTTTGACTGTCCTCTTATTCTGAAGACCATTTAATGACACAATACAACCCCCTTTAACAATTACCAACATTAGATTGGGACCCAGGTAGGGGGGCACTTAGGAAATAGTGACCACAATATTATTTCCACTTCAAAGGAGTTTTATGTTGAGGACCCACAAAAACATTGAATTTCAGAAAGACAAATTTTAATCCAGTTAGAGAGGCCTTTAACCTCATTGCATGGGACAAGGTCTTCAAAAATAACATAACAGATAATAAATGGGAGATTTTAAAAACATCTTAAGAGCCCACTGTGAGCGGTAAATACCTAATGGAAATAAAAGGATTAGAAACAGGAAATAAACCAATGTGGATCAAGAGAGACGTAAAGGAAGCAATAAATAACATAAGTAAAGCGTTTAAGCTACTTAAACAGGAGAGCAAGTGAAAAAGCTAAAAAAGCTATAATAAAAAAAAATGAAAAAAAATGATAAAGACAGAACAGCTGGAGACAGAAAGGAAGACTGCCAAAGAAAGTAAAACTAACCCCAAAATATTTTTTAGCTATATAAATAGTAAAAAGATTAAAACTAAAAATATTGGCCCTTTGAAAAGTAGTGAGGGAGATATTGTAGAGGACGATGAGGGAAAGCAAACCTATTAAACAATTTTTTTCTCCACTGTATTTACCAAAGAAAATGACCTTCCTATTAATGGGCAGAGGGATGAGATAAACTCCACCCTAAATGTTTGTTGTTTAACCCACAAAGAAGTGCAGCTCAGCCTTAAGAAGATTAAAATAGACAACTCACCAAGTCCCAATGGTTTACACCCCTGTGTCCTAAGGGAATTAAGTAACGTGATAGACAGGCCCCTATTATTAATATTTATGGACTGTATAGTAACAGGGTATGACCCAAGGGATTGGAGCATAGCAAAAGTATTGCCAATATTAAAAAAGGGGGAAAAAGTGATCCTGGAAACTATAGGCCAGTAAGTTAAAGGCTATGTGGTTACATTGGACATGTACAAAAAGCCGTTTCACGTTCAGTCACGCTTCCTCTAAGCCGATTTGTCATGATTGGGCCCTATTCTCTTAGTATATTCATCAATCACTTTACAAAAGGATTGCACAGTAGAATATCAATCTTTGAAGATAATACTAAACTGTGTAAATAAATTAACACAATATAGGATAATGTTCTCTTACAGAGAGATATGATTAGGTTGGAGGCCTGAGCAGAGAAGGGGCAGATGAAATTTAACACAGATAAATGCAAGTTTATGCACATTGGAAGGAAAAAACCATTCCATAATTACTTGTTAAACAGAAAAACTCTGAGTAAAAGTTACATGGAGAAGGACTTGGGAATCTTACTGGCCAGTAAACTTAATTGTAGCAGCCAGTGTCAGGCAACAGCTGCAAGGGAAATAGGATCATGGGGTATTTAAAAGAAGCATACAGTAGATGTACACGATGGGAAGATTGTTCTCCCATTATACAAATCAATGGTCAGACCACGCATGGAATATTGTGTACAGTTTTGGACACCAGTGCACAGGAAAGACATTGTAGAGCTTGAACAGGTTTAAAGGAGGGCAAGAAAAGAAATAGATGTATTTGGAGGGGCCTTATAAATATGTATAAATATATCAGGGATCAATATAGATATCTCTCCCATAATCTAGTTATACCCAGGTATCTAGAACAAGGGGGCATCCTCTACGTCTTGAGGAAAGAAAGATTCTACATAGACATAGAAAGGAATTCTTTACTGTTAGAGCAGTGAGACTGTGGAACTCTCTGCTAGAGGAACTTGTCAGGGTGAATTCACTTACAGAGTTCAAAAAGCATCTGGATGCATTTCTAGAGCGTAATAGTATAACAAGTTATAGTGACCTGGATTCTGGAGAAGGGTCTGGAGAATGTATTCAAATTGCCAGATTGCAGTTGGGAAGGAATTTTTTTTACCTATAATGAGGATAATTGGCTTCTACCTCATGGGAGTGGCTCAACACTATAGCACAATAGGCTTAACTGAGTGGACATTTGTTTTTTTTGGCCAAACTATGTAACTATGTAAGATACACCCAACCTGTGGGCCTACAATGGCACAGAGTTACCCCTCTTTCTGTGAACCCTTGGCTGAATACCTTCACCCAAGCCCCAATCACCATACCAAAACTTAAGGTCAATGACCTATTCAGATTAACTACTTCCATACTCCCTTTACCTGCCTTCAATGACTCCTCATGTTACTTCCAATGTGAAAACAATACAAACATATAGGCAAATACCATAGGTAACATCTTCTCCCCAGGACGTCCTGCTGGAAAAAGACCTCCCACTTTCTTGTGTCTTTCTATTAAAGAACGGCCTCAGTCTTGCTCCACCTCTGACCCCTCCTGCTACCCTAAACCCTTTCCTGCCATCCAATCTACCCCCATCTGCAATGCACTACTACCCTTTGCACCCCTCACCTACACCTTGGCCTATATCTGTGGAAAAATCTGCCATAGGTACTCAGACGCCATCCTAATTCCCAAATGGCGGGATACACAATTTAGAACTGGACGACAATGACTACATACAATTTTATTCCAAATTAATAGGCAACCGTCTATCCAGTGGCATAACTCAGTTCAGCAAAAATATCATACCAACACTGATGATGAAAGCAGCAAAACTTGTGGGGAAAGTTAAAGTGCTTTCCTGAGTAAACATATAATTTATTGAGGCACCATAAATTTAGCATTGAATCAAGAAAAACTCAGCAAATGTGTCTGAACGATAGAAGTCCTGTTAAGAGAGATTGGCTAGACCTCCACAACAGCCATGTGCCCTAGAGCCTCCTCCTATGAGTGGTTTCTCTCTTCCCTGACATAATTGAGGGATTTCATTTCCTGTCCACCTTCTTATGTGCCCCTGGCCCCTTTACATCCCTTCTTTACCTTACACTGATATCAGATAGAATATTTTGTTGTCACTTCATTCTTATCCTTTGTTGGGTGCTTTTCTTTTAGAGTGCAAATATGACCTTTTTCTATCTTGATCCTGCAGAAAATGTAGAGCGGCAATTTGTCTTACACAGAGATGCTGCCATCTCGCATATTTTAATTTAGCGGTAATACATGTGGAATGTGTTAACATAGCTACATAAATAAGATATATAAATTATAGGAATCACAGGAATTTTGAATTGCAATTTTACCCTTACTTACATTTTAAATAGAAAATGTGCATCAACAAAACATTACAGTACATGACGTTTCTTCATAATATACCTTATCAACATTACATCATATGAATCCAATAGGAAAAAAAAAATATGCCATGCACCATTAGACTCCGTAGGAACAGGTGAGAGTAATTCAATACATACCAAGTCTGAGACAGCATGAATGTCAGTGCTCCCAAACTGTAGAGCTCTGTACTAAATGATTGTACAGACTTTGTGCACTGCTGTACAGGCTCAGGAGAGTACCATGTGAATTAGCCCTACTATAAGGGCCCATTTACACGGCAATGTACAAATACTGGTCTGTTTATCCAATTGGTATTTGTTCGGTTTGTGTGCCATCCCCATGGCCGCAATGAGTGGAGAAAAGCCCTCCCTCTTCCCATTCACATGCACATATTCCGTCCGAAAACCGGATGGAAGAATGTCCAAGCACAATGTTTTTCGGGCGGCAGTGGGGACTGCTGCACGGGTTTTCCATAGAAGCCTGCTGAGCTCGTTTGCGGACGGTTTTTGCAAATGGTCTGCAAAACTGCAAACCGTCAGAAAAACCCTCCGCAAACCCATGCCATGGGGACAGTCTTTTAAGTGTCCATGGTGGGGTTTGTTATAGTCTTAAATGTTAGTCCAGTGAATCTAGTGAAAAACAAAAGAGGACATTTTTAAGTTGCTTACCAGAGTCTTAATTCATCTCTCTATGTGGTTTTTGTGCTCGTTTGTGCTCTTTGTGTGCTGCATTTAGTTTCCCTTTTCTGTAGCCAGGTAGCAGCATTTCCTATTTGAAAGCTGTTTCCCTTTGCCCTGTAACCTACAAGCTCCATGCTCCTTTGCTTTCTTTGTCAGTGCACACCCCTGTTTCCTATCTCATGTGAGAGTCAGGAGCAGAAAGGTAAAGAAGGGATGTAAACGGGCCCGGGGTACATCAGAAGGTGGGCAGGGAATTAGATCCCACTGCCAACCTCGATAATGTCAGGGTAGAGGGAAACCACACATAAGAGGGGCTCTAGAGCACAATCCATCTTGGACACTCACTCAGGTCCCACCACCTCCTGTTCGATGTCGGGGTGACCAGGATTTGCTACTCCACGGCTCATTCTTACACACTCTCCTCACTAAGGCTACACATTAAGCACCACACATATGCCAAAACGGTCAGCACCGCCATATACACACACTGCCCCTACCTTTCAAAATATGAATGAAAGTACTCAACCCTACAGGTAACATGTACCAGCAGCCACTTAAACTCTAGAACGCGTTTTGGGTTATTTTGGGCAACAAGACAAAAATATTAAAGTAGAAGGTTTTAAAAGGGCTGTTTCACTTAATTTCACTACATTTCTCAGTTTCATTTTTTAATTTAGGGGTGTGTTTACTGGCTTCTACTGGCTACTACTGGCCAGGAAAAAAGGAACAAAGTTCTCTGGCACGACTCCGCAACTTCAATGCACAGGATAGGCAGACCCTATGCGTACACTTACATTATACACATATTTTTCAGTGGGAGATTACGTCATCACGTCCTTAAATCCCCCCTACACCTGTCAATCAGCATTATTAAAAAACATACACATAACATTAAGGGAGACATGTATGATTGGGTTTTTCACCCTTTTCTGGCGTAAAATGCACCTAAGTGAGTCGGCTACGATGTACAATGCGCCTTGTTCGTAAGACTCGACACTTTCTAATGCGCCTAACATAAGGGGGCATTCTGGGGGCGTTCTGGGAGCGTGTCACACAACACTCATAATATTAGACACATCTATAAATGTGGTTCGGCAAAACTAGGCACATTACTGCTCGGACAGGCAGACCTACTTCAATGTGGTCTGCCTGAGCCTGAGGAGTCTAAGTAGAGCTAGATTTGCCATTAGGGCAAAAAATGTCCCTTATTTCTCAACTTCCACCAGTAAAATAATAAAAAGTGATTTCTGATAATTATCAAACGATATAAAATTACATTATTTAAATTTTATAAAAAACGTTATAAAATTAATATAAAAATATATAATATCCCAAAAATATAAAAATAACTCCTATAAAATGTATTTAAAACTAATAGAATCTAAAACTAATTTTACATTAAATAACCCACTGATTATGTTGTTCAGATTTTTACATTTTTAATTTTCACTACATTAAATTTGAAATTTATTTTTGCTGTTCTCACACTTTATTCTACATACAGCAAGAGCCAGCACAGCACAAATTTACTGGGACGTTTGGTCCACCAAGCAAAATCACTACCATAGTGTCTATTCACTGACATGCTATTCTAAGGACTTTTCTCTTATTTCCAGCCTATCTATAGCCTTTATACATGTTTGGTGCATTACTAATGCGCCTAAGTTCCGTAATGTGCCTAACACACAGGCGAGGTGCGTTGTACTTTATACACCATTTATGAACACACAAAAACCACTGTCATACATTCAGACGCATTATACACTGGAAAAAAGATAAGATGAACTTCAACGTATTCGATTCATACATGTTTCCCTAAATGTTACACTTTATGAAAAGGATGATAGATCATTACGATCATTTAATCCCAAAGATCCTAATGCTTCTGTGCAAAGAATCCATTTAGCTTCACATTGCAACAACCAACTATGCTTGTCAGTCCCATTCAAAGGTGTAAAAATCCGTTGCAGACCTGCAAATTTAGCCCCTGCTATATCATTCCCATGAGCTTCACACATATGTGTAATGAGTCTAGGGGCCCCTTTTCCTGTCTTTAGGAAATAGATATGTTCCCTAATACGCTTAATTATACTCTTATATAAAAACGTCTACATGGAAACCAAATAGCATATACCACAAAGTCCTATCTACACGTTATGAACTGATTAACCTTATGTTCCACACTTCCCAGTTTTAATACTCGACTTTAGTCCATACATTTACAATATGAACAATAGCCACACTTATGATTACCTTGTGGTATCGCTCTAACCGGTTTTTCTGTTCCTTGCCTACTCTACATGTAACTAATTAATCTCTCAAATTTATACTCTGTTTGAAAGATACAATGGGGGGATATTGTGTTTTTTCTTGTAATATTCTCAAGCAGGTACCAATAACGGCATATAGTACATCTAATATGGTCAGCTATAGGGTTATATTGAAGAGAAAGAATGCATCTCTCAATTTTTGTTTCTTACGATTCCTATGTATTTATTTCTATGCTGTTTCATTACTCTCTCATAGGCTACTTATAGCATATTCTTACTAGCTCGTAATCTATCCATATGTTCCATTAACTGTTCTATAAAGTCCAAAAAATCTGTAATGTTCCTTTTTAACCCAAAAAATTGATCATATGGAAGCCCCTTAATTACATGTTGAGGATGAAAGCTCTCACTATGTAATATTGTATTTGTAGCGGTAGGTTTTTAATAACCTACTATATTGTTAGTATATGACCATCAATAATATTAATGACCACATCCAAGAATTCAGCCTCTTTTTCCCTATAACATGATGCAAAATTCATATTCATATTGTTGACATTAATATATTGGGTGAAATCATCAAACTGTTCTTTTCTACCTGACCAAATTATCACTACATCATCAATAAATCTTGACCAGTGTTTTATAAACCTGAGAAAGGAATTGTTGACATTATATATGCATCTCTCCTCCCAAATCGCTAAAAATAAATTAGCAAAGGTCGGTGCTACGGGTGTGCCCATCGCAGTCCCTACTGCCTGTACAAACCAATCCTGCATGAACATGAAGGCATTGTGTGTTGAAACGAATACCAATGATTTACAAATAAATTCTATATGTAGTTCTTCTACATCCCGTCTACTAAAAAAATTTGCCAAATTGCCCCAATGTCATCCTCATGGCGAATTCTCGTATACAGGCTAACAACATCTATGGTTGCAAGTCTGTGTTCCGGATACACTGTAATGTCAGACAAATTTTGCAATAGAGTTTTCGTATGACTTATGAAGGAATATTAGACAATAAGGGACGAAGAAACCAACCGAAATATTGTAACAAAGGTTCAGTCAAAGACCCTGGACAAGAAACTATCGGGTGGCCTGGTTGTTTGCTCAACGACTTACATATTTTGGCTAAGAAAAACCAATTTGATTTAACAAATTTAGATGGTAACAGATTTCCAGCTAACATATTACAGAAAGTAAATTTCTATTCCCCTTCTCAATAATGTTTTCAGCAGGCTCTGATATTTCACCAATGGATTAGAAGGTAATTTAGTATATGTAGTGATGTCTCCTAATTGACGGTATGCCTCCTGGATGTAATAATCTTTACTCATAACAACTACATTACCCTCTTGTTGGAAGGCTTCAGCACAATATTCTTGTTATTTTTTAACCATATAAGTGCACCATGTTCTGCCTTAGATAAATTAGATTTCATTGATGGGTATATTAAAGCTTTACCATTCCTCAGTACAGCATCAAGGATTATCTCTAATGTTGAGCCCAACAACAAGGAGGGAAAAAAAGTAGATCTTACTCCACCTCAAAACTGTTCACTATGAACAGGTGAATCCACATGATTCATATCCTCATTTAGTAAATCAAAAAGATCCACTACTACATTCCTATCCTAAGGTGAGAAACGCGCAGCTCTACAAAAGCTCAAAATATCTGTTAAAATTGGTTAATCCCCTGGGACAGTTACAATATCTAGTATCCTTCTCCTTTAAAAATTTTTTTTTTCCACATAAAGGAGGCT
>JAODAL010056829.1:0-23051 GCA_025379985.1 Phyllomedusa bahiana
TTTAAAAATGAAATGCCCCAGTGTATTGATGCTGCCCCCCCAAAATATTTTATAGATAGCGCCCCCCATAATTTTGATAGAAATTTGCTTCCCCCCCCAGTAATAAAGATATATAGTGCCCACAGTAAATTAATAGACGCTGCCCCCCCAAAAAAATGAAAATTCTGCCCCCCAGTTTAAAAATGATGATAGTTTCCCCCCCTAATAAAAGATAGATACGCCCCCCCCAAATAATAATTAAAGATAGCTGCCCCCAAAAATTGAAGATAGTGCCCCCCAATATTGATAGATAGCTGCCCCCCCCGTAATAATGAATATAGCGCCCCCCGTAAATTAAAGACAGTGCCCCCCCAAAAATAATGATAAAAGCCCGTCCCCCCCCCAGTAATTTGATAGATAGTCCCCCCAGTAATAATGATAGTTAGCTGTCCCCCAGTAAAAATGAAAGATAGCTGCCCCAGGGGCGTTTGCTAGGGGCCCCAAAACATCCCGGGGTCGGGCCCTTTGTGTTTTCCTGGGAGGCTGGGTTTACAAACAAACATTTTTCACGCCTCATTGTGAACTGTGTGTTTTTTTTACAGGAAAAACCTTGTGTTCCCGTACTAATTTTTTACATCCCCCAAATCCCCCTCCATCCCTCCAGTCACTGTCGTAAAAAACACCCAAAGACAAATTTACTTTTAGAATTTACCTCAATGCAAACCCCTAAACATCACCAAAACAAACACCCCATACGGAGCAAATTACCAGACAAAAATGTTGTTTAAAAACCCTCCACAAAACCCAAGACCCAAAAACATTTTACATAAGGGTGAAATAATCCTGCCAGACCCACATGTGATATGACTGTACCAGGCTCTGAAGACATATACCATGCCATATGTGACCATATATGGTAGTTACTAGTTGTATGTAGACGGGTCTCAGACTATAAAATGATTAATGCATTACATTTATGACTCACAAACGTCTTTTCTGTCAGCGTCGTTCATTTTTCCCTTTTTCCTTTTCCATTCCCCTTTTTACCCTTCATGCTGATTTCTCCCGGGCCAAGACCGTCCCTAGATTTGGAAAAATATTTAGAATCCTCAATTTCCGCAAAATTTTTTGGTATGCAGTCCCCATTAGGTATAAAGGGGGGACGAAAAGGGATATGGGGCCCCAAGGCGTAAGGGGGGACCCCAGGCAGTATATGGGGCCACAGCGTTATTGGGGACTGAGGCAGTAAAATAGGGGCCACAAGAAGGGATTAGGGGCACGAGGCGAATATGGGGGGACCCAAAGGGGCGAATAAAGGGGGCCACAGGCAGAATTTTGGGGGGGGCCACAGGCAGGGGTATGGGGGGGGCCCCCGGCAGGGGTTAGGGGGGCCCCAAAGGAGAGTAGGGGGCCACAGGGAGGCATTTAGGGGCAAGGGGTTTTGGGGGACAGGCGGGGGAAAGGGGGCCACAGGCGGTATGGGGGCCACAGGCGGATTGGGGGGCCCCCAAGGCAGGATATGGGGCAAAAGGCAGTAAAAGGGGGCCACGGCAGGGGTAGAGGGCCACAGGCAGTGATAGGGGGGCCACAGGCAGTGAATGGGGGGCCACAGGCAGGGATTATAGGGGCAAAGGTAGTAAATGGGGGCCCCAGGCAGGGAATGGGGGCCCCAGGCAGTAATAAAGGGGGCCACAGGCAGTAAAAGGTGGCCCCCGGGGCAATAGGGGCGGGGAAATAAGCATAAAAAAGGGGGGCCCCAGGGGAGGGGAATTTTGGGGGCCACAGGCAGGGAAGGGGGCCACAGGGAGGCATTTAGGGGAAAAGGAGGCATTATAGGGGGACAGGAGGGGGAAAGGGGGCCACAGGCAGGGAATGGGGGGCCCAGGAGGGTATGGGGAACAGGCAGGCATTAAGGCACAGGGAGTATATGGGGGCCCCACAAGGGGGATTATAGGGGGGGGCACAGGCGTATATGGGGGGGTGAGGCGTAAACACTTTCAAAATAAAAACATTCATACTCACCTTAAAAACCCCCCGGGGAGGCGCTCCGCCTCTTCAGCCCGCGCTCCTCCGGGACTCCTCGGCGCAAAAAACCCCCCCATGACGCGTTGTGGCCCGAGAGAGGGAGCGTCGCGATGCATCACACATCGCGAGCGGGGCCCAATGAGGCGACGGGCCCCCGGCGGGTCCTCAGCGCTGTGAGGACCGGGCGGCCCCCCCAGTGTCGGACCAGGCCGGTCCCCACCTGCCCTGCGGAGAAGGGGCGCTGCCTCTGCTCCGCAGAACGCCGCTTGCATTGCGTCCCCGCGGACCCACATGCAGTGAAGGGGGAGTCGGTGCTCAAACCCACGGGGCGCCTGGAGCCCGGGAGATCGGGGCACAGGGAGTTTTTTTTTTTCGGGGCCCAAAACCCCGAAAAAACAAACCTAGCGACGCCCCTGCGCCCCCCAGAATAATGATGATAGCTGTCCCCCCCAAAAAAAATGAAGTACGTCCCCCCCCCCCGGGGAATAATGATAGATAGCTGCCCCCCCGTAATAATTATAGATAGCTGTCCCCCCCGAATGAAAAATAGCTGCCCCCCATAATAAAGATAGAAGTGCCCCCAGTAATATTGATAGAAGCTGCCCCCCGTTAATGATAAATGCTGCCCCCCAGTAATAAAGATAGATTTTCCTGCCCCCCCAGTATTATGATAGAAGCTTCCCCCATAAAAATTGATAGATTGTGGCCCCCAGTAGTAATGATAGATAGCGCCCCCCCCCGTAATATTGAAAAGTTATTTCCCCCAAATAAAAGATAGATAGCTGCCCCCGGGTAAAAAATGATAGATAGCTGTCCCCCCAGTAATAAATAGAAGGGTTTTCCCCCCTTTAATTTAAAGATAGAAGTGGCCCCCCCCGTAATAATTTATAGTGTCCCCCCAAATTTTAAAAAGAAATTTTAGCTGCCCCCCAGTAATAAATTTTATAGATAGCTGCCCCCGTAATAATTTATATATAGCTGCCCCCAGTAAAAAATGATGGAAAAGCTCTCGCCGTAATATTTATAGAAAAGTGCCCCCAGTAGTAATGATATTTAAACTGCCCACCCGTAAATTTTTGTGATAGCTGCCCCCAGTAAGTAATGAATTTTTAAAAAAATGTCCCCCAAATTTTAAGGGTAAAGCTGGCCCCCTTTGTAACGAAAACAAAGCTGCCCCCCAGAATAATGAGAGATAGCTGTCCACCCAGTAATAATTGTAGATAGCCCGTCCCCCCAAAATAAAAGAATTAATAGCTGCCCCCCCCGTAATATTGATAGATAAAAGCTGGCCCCCCCCCCGTAATATTTGGTTTGATAGCTGCCCCCCCCCCAGTAACATTGATAGACAGCTGCCCCAGTAATAATGAAGGTTTGCGTCCCTCCTTTTAAAATTGATAGATAGCTGCCCCCCCCCCTAAGTAAAGAATTTGATAGTGCCCCCACCCGTAATAATTTGTAAAAAGTGCCCCCCCGTAATAATGATAATAGCTGCCCCCCCAGTAAATTTAAAGAAAGATGCTGGGCCCCCCTTCAATAATAATGGGTAAAATTACGGGTGCCCCCCATTAAAAATGATAATTTGGGTGGCCCCCAGTAAAAAATGATAGATAGCTGCCCCCCAGAAAAAATTTTTTAGCTGCCCCCCGTTTAAAAATTGAAGATAGTGCCCCCAGTAATAAAGATAGATAGTTTCCCCCGTAAAAATTTTAATATTGCCGCCCCAATAAAATGATAGTAGCTGCCCCACCCGAAATTTAAACAAATATCAGTGGAACACTAAAGACTAAGTAAAAAAACCCCAAGGGAATATTTGAAATATTGGAAAAGCATTACTGTAAGGAAAAAAAATGAAAAAACCTTTGGGGCTCTTAGTTTTACAGTATTTGTCCCAAAAATTTTTATTAAACTCCAAACCCCCCAAAACGTCAAGGGGAAACCCCCAGCAGGGTGAGTCCCACATAAATTATATTTCCCCGTAGGCGTGCATTTCCAGACTGCCCAACTTTAGGGTTTTTGGTTTGGAAAAAAAACATTGAAATTTTCCCGGGAATGGTTTAAAAAGGGGGCAGCAAGGGCCAATGAGACGCCAATCTCAAAGGGAAATACAAAACATACGTTGGCCCGCCCCATTTTAAAATATTTCTGAAAAACACAAGCATAAAGGGGGCACACTTAAAAAAGGCAATAAATACAATTTTAATACAAATATCAGTGGTACACCCAAAGGGCTAAGTAAAAACCTCAAAGGTTTAAAAAGAAATATTGGAAATTTATTTTCTGCTAAAAGGGAAAAATTAATAAAAACCCGGGGCCTCCCTAGCGAGGGAAATATTTAGTGTAAAGGGGCCCCACCCCGTCTGGGCCCCCTTTTTCGTTTTTGGGAGGTGAGCTTAATACAAAACTTTTATCAAAAACGTAAAACTAAAGTCCCCGGGTTTTTTATATTTTCCTTTGGGAGTAAAGCATTTCCAAAATTTCTATATACCTTGAGGTTTTATTAGGTTTTTTAGTGTGCCACTGATATTTTATTAGATGGGAATATTTTCCTTTTTAGTGTGCCCCTATGCTTTTGTTTTTAAGAATATATTTTTTTTGTGCAACCCAAAGTATGTTTTTTACCCCAGTAATATTGAGTTTGCTGCCCCCTAGTAAAGATGATAGTGCCCCCAGTAGTAAAGATAGATAGTGCCCCCCCCTAAAAATTGATAGAAACTGCCCCCCCCAAAAAATGTTTGGTAGTTTCCCCCAGTAATTTTTTTATAGATAGCTGCCCCCCCAGTAATATTGATAGATAGCTGCCCCCCCGGAAAATTGTAAATAGCTGCCCCCCCGTAGTAATGATAGATAGCTGCCCCCCAGAAAAAATTTTAAAATACTGGGCCCCCGTAGTAATGATAGTAGGTGCCCCCCGGGAATATTTAAGGGTAGCTGCCCCCCCGTAAAATTGATAGGGTAGCTGCCCCAATAATAATGAAGAAAAGCTGCCCCCAGTAAAAATTGTAGAAAAATCCCCCCCCTTAAAAATGATAGAATTTGTGCCCCCCCGTAATAAGTTTAAAAGAGCTTCCCCCCAAATAAAATTGAGATAGCTGCCCCCAGTAATAATGATTAAAAAGGGGCCCCAGTAAAATTTATAGATAGCCCGTCCCCCCCGTAATATTTAAATTTGCTGCCCCCCCGTAATATTGAAATAGCTGCCCCCGTATAATGATTTGATTGCCCTCCCCCCAAAAAATAATTTATAGAAAAGTGCTCCCCAGAAAAATTTAAGAAAAGCCTCCCCCGGTTGAATAATTATAGAATTTGCTGCCCCCCGGGAAATAATGATAGGGTGCTGCCTCCCCAGAAAAAATGAAATAGCGTCCCCCCAAAAAAATGAGATAGCGCCCCCCAGTAATATTGATTTTAGCGCCCCCCCATTAAAAATGATAGAAAAACTGCCCCCCCAGTAAAAATTGATTTGACAGCTCCCCCTGTACGGTGCGGCGCCCATGGGCGTACGCCCCCAAGCGCCCACCACAGACATCCGGGGGTTTTGGGTCCCCTTGATCACCCCAAAGGGGAAGGGTTGGGGGAGCTGGGGGGACCCCGCAGGGGAAATGGGGGTCTAAAAGGGGCCCCGGTCTTTACCAGAGCCCCCCGGCCCAAAACGGGGTGGATTTGGGTGCGGGAAAACCCCAAAGGGCCCCTTTCCCCTTTGGCCCTTTGGGTACCCGCGGGTTTACGCCGGGTGGGAGGGCAGGAAAACAGGAACGTAGGGAACATAAGCAGGGGAAAGGGAGAAGCCCCTCAGGAACACAGCAGGAACGGGGGGATCAGTAACCCTGACCCCCACGGGAAAGGCAGGAAGGCGGGGAAAAAAGGGGGTAAAAAGAAACCCCCAAAAACGGAGGAAACATTTGGGGGGAAAAAGGGGGGAGAATCGGACGGGGCCCCAGCAAATACACAAGGGCAACCGGGGACCACAGACAGAGGCCAGGAAACTCAGATGGGGGAAACAGCCCAAAAAGGGCCCGCAACCTTTAGGGGTTAAAAATTCCAACGGAGACCAGAGATGCTGGGAAGGGGGCTCAAATGGGAAAACCCGCAAGAGGGCTGCAATGAACTGACCCAGAGTAAGGGCAAGAACTTCCCCTTATACAAGGTTTAGGGGGGAAGAGGAAAGGGGCACCCAAAAAAGAAATATTTAAAAAAGGGGCCCGGGAAATTTCCGCGCCAAAGCCTTAGGGGGGCACAATGCAAGACGGAACCCCCGGAAGCAACAAGATTTGGGCCCGGACAGGCAAGTACATAAAAGGGAAAAAAGGGTTTGGGAAACCCCCGCACCCGGGAGCCCCAGCAGAGAATAGAGGCCACGGGAAAGGGCCCCGGTAGGCCGGGACCGCCCCCATTTAAACCGTGAAACCCCCAGTAAAAAATGAGGATAGCTGTCCCTCCCGTAAAATTTTAGAAGCTTGCACCCCAAATAATATTAATAGATGCGCCCCAAGTAATAATGATAGATAGCTGGCCCCCCCCCGTAAAAATGATAAATAGCTTTCCCCCCAGTAATAAATGAAAATTTGCTGTCCCCCCATTTAAAAATGATTGTTTGCGCCCCCTTTAAAAAAAAATAATGGAAAAAAAGAAAAAAAAAAAAGTGTTCTTTCCCCCCCCTCGGGGAACTGGGAATAAAAACAGCCCTGGGAAAAGCCTGCACCAGCCCCATACAATTTTCCCCCCTTTAAAAATTCCCCTTTTTCTCGCACCCCGCCTTGGGCTAAAAAAACTACACAAAAGTTTCCTTTTTACACTGAGCAATTTTTTTGGGGCCCTTTTTTTAGTTTTTTGGTTTGCGTTTTGTGCAGAAAGGCAAAAAGGAGTTTAAGGCCAGTACATTTCTTCACAAAAAACGCATCCAAAAAAATGCACCAAAAACCGTCTGTTTTGAGGCCCCACAAAAAGCAAGGAAAAAACAGGTTTGGGGCAGGAAACCCCCCATTCAGTTAGGGGTGGCCCCCACCAACTGGGGGAAACCCAACCCGACAAATAAAACAAAACCCAAAATAATTACCCAAACCCCGCAAAAATTTTCCCTCCCCAGTAGTCAGGTCACCATCACATGAATACAGCACTGATTCATTACAGAAGTAAAAGCAGAGACTCACAGGAGACGTCAGTGCTGATGGGAGTTGTTCTCTTCTCCTTTTCTTCTTCTGGCCCAAACCTCCATGATGTCTTCCCTTGTTGTTCCCTTCCATTTCTTTCTCCGTCCAGTACAGCATGCAATGTCTTCTTCTCCCGGTCACTACTCGTCCCTGTAGAATTTACAACAAATACATCTTAGACTCCTCTCTCTTCCAGCACTTTCCTATCAATTCCCCAAACAGCGTATGTTAGACCCTAAAAATTAGAAATTAAAAAATGTCAGATAAGTGGCATGTAAATAGGTAGACCCCCATTAGGCAGACAGGGCCAGTATGCAGGCAGGCAGGGCCAGTATGTAGGCAGGCAGGGCCAGTATGCAGGCAGGCAGGGCCAGTATGCAGGCAGGCAGGGATAGTATGCAGGCAGGCAGGGACAGTATGCAGGCAGGCAGGGACAGTATGCAGGCAGGCAGGGACAGTATACAGGCAGACAGGGACAGTATACAGGCAGACAGGGCCACTTATAGGCAGACAGGGACAGTATATAGGCAGGCAGGACAGTGTATAGGCAGCCAGGGCAGTGTATAGGTAGGCAGGGCTATTATAGGCAGCCAAGGCAGTGTATAGGTAGGCAGTGCTATTATAGGCAGCCAGGGCAGGGTATAGGCAGCCAGGGCAGGGCATCATATAGCCAGGGCAGGGTATAGGTATCCAGGGCAGGGCATCATATAGCCAGGGCAGGGCATAGGTAGCCAGGGCAGGGCATCATATAGCCAGGGCAGGGCATAGGTAGCCAGGGCAGGGCATCATATAGCCAAGGCAGGGTATAGGTAGCCAGGCAGGGTATAGGTAGCCAGGGCAGGGCATCATATAGCCAGGCAGGGTATAGGTAGCCAGGCAGGGTATCAGTAGCCAGGGCAGGGCATCATTAGCCAGGGCAGGGCATCATATAGCCAGGGCAGGGTATCGGTAGCCAGGGCAGGGTATCGGTAGCCAGGGCAGGGCATCATATAGCCAGGGCAGGGCATCATATAGCCAGGGCAGGGGCAGTATATAGCCAGGGCAGGGGCAGTATATAGCCAGAGCAGGGCTATTATAGGCAGCCAGGGCAGGGGCAGTATATAGCCAGGGCAGGAGCAGTATATAGCCAGGGCAGGGCTATTATAGGCAGTCAGGGCAGGGCTATTATAGGCAGCCAGGGCAGCGGCAGTATATAGCCAGGGCAGGGGCAGTATATAGCCAGGGCAGGGATATTATAGGCAGCCAGGGACAGTAAGTAGTTTAAAAAAAAAAAATAAAAACGTAATACTCACCCGCTGTCCCCTCCTCTTCACTCTGGAGCCGGTGGCCGCTCATTGCAGAGTGCGGGGCGGCGGGGCAGGCGCCCGAAGACGTCATTACATCGCGCGCTTGCCCCGCAGCCTCCTGGGAGCTGAACAGATGGGATCAGTAGATCCCTGATGTTCAGCCTCGGTCGCTGCTTGTGTGGTGCAGGCGGCGGCCATGATGGCTGCATAGCTGGGTCGGTGACCCGGCCGTGCAGCCGTGTGGCGAGCGGGGCCTTTCGGTCCCCTGCCACAGGGGTCCGGTCGCTGATGCGACCATTGCGGCCCCTGTATCGCGCTACAGACTGGCACCGGCACTCGGGGCCCACTGGGGGGGAACACCGTCCTCCTCGGCGGGCGATCCGAGCCGGCCCTGCGGCCCGGACCCCAGCGGCCCGCCGGGCAAATGCCCGGTTTGCCCTATGGTCAGTCCGGGCCTGCCCCCAGTAATAATGATAGATAGCTGCCCCCCAGTAATAATGATAGCTGCCCCCAGTAATATTGATAGCTGCCCCCCAGTAATATTGATAGATAGCTGCCCCCCAGTAATAATGATAGATAGCTGCCCCCCAGTAATAATGATGATCTGCCCCCCGGGTAATTTTAAAATGGATTTTTAAGATAGCTGCCCCCCCATAAAAATGATGTAGCTGCCCCCCCAAAATAAGATAAGGATGCCCCCAGAAATATTGATAGATGCTCCCCCCCCAGCAATAACGAAGATACGCCCCCCCCATAATAAGATAATGTTTGTCCCCCCAGCTCCCTCCTACCCACCCCAGCCCTCAGCACTGTTTCCCAGCCCTCCCCCCACCTTTCAATCTACCCTAACCTCTGCATTTTCCCCTTCCCATCAAACCGCGACCACACCCCCACCCTTTAAGGGAAACCACCTCGACCCTTTCCCATCTCCAACTATCGCCCCTTTCCCTCCTCCCCTTTGCATCCAAACTCCGAACAGCATGTTATCTTCAACTGTCCCCCATCTGTCCTCCAACTCTCATTTGACCCCCCCAAAACAGGTTCAGACCCAACCACTCCACTGAACCGCCCTCACCAAGGTCACCAACGACCTTGTGACTGCAAAAGCCTCGCCACTATTCTGTGCTTCTCCTTTTAGCCCTGTCCTCTGCCTTTACACTGCGACCACTCCATCCTGCTACAAATCCTTTCCCCCTCGGATCATGATGGCCCCCTCCTGGATCTCCTCATACCTTCTAACGGAAATTCAGTGTCTCTCACCTTGCACCACCCCTCCTCCCGCCCGCTCTCTGTTGGGGTCCCCCAGGGGGCTGTCCTGGGCCTTTACTCTTCTCTATCTCACTCTTGGCCTGGGTCAAATCTAGATTCACATGGCTTTCATTTCCACCTGTATGTGATGACACACAGCTTTTTATCTTGGTCCCCGTTTTTAACTCTCTTCTCTCCGGGTCCCAGATGCCCATCTCCCTACCTCCTTCTTCTCCTCCCGCTTTAAAACTAATGTAGATAAAACGAACTCTCATCTTTCCTCCGTCAAACTCCCCCCCTCCCCCCCCGATCCTCTTTTCACTGTTAATGGCTGCACTCTCTCCCACTTTACAAGTCCCTGCCTTGGATAACCTTTTACTTTCCCCCCTTATCCTTTAAAACCCCTATCCAAACCCCCACCTCGGCCTGCCGCCTCCACCTGAAAAAAATTTTTTCATCCGCCAATTCCCCAACCTGCACACAAAAAACCTAGTCCCCCCTCGCATCTCCCCCCCTAGACTACTGCAAACCTTCTCGTGGCCTCCCATCAGCACTCTCACTCCCCTTTAAACCCTCCTTAACTCTTTGCCCGTCTTATCCCTCCCCCCCTCTCCTCTCCCCTCTTTTCCCCTCTGTCAACCTTCCTGGCTCCCCATTTCCCCCGCGAATCCGTTAGTTACTGTCCCTGACCCACAAGGGTCTCCCAAATCTTCCCCTCCCAAATATTGCCCTAATCTCCAATACCTCCCCCAGCAATCTCGCTCCTCAATTACCCTTCCCGCTCACCCCTCATCAGCTCCTCACAAAACCCCCTCCAAATTCACTCGGCTTCCCATTCTCGGGGAAATCCTTAAAACAAAACACAACCTCCCCCAAATTTTACCAGTTTTAAAAGCAACCCGAAAACCCATCCTTCAGGATAGCCTATAACCTACACTAACCCCACCACCAGTACACCGGCCCACAAACATGCCCGCCCCCAAAACCTTCTGCCCTCTCCCCTCCTCCCTTCTAGATTGTAAGCCCTCACGGGCAGGGCCCTCTTTCCTTTCTGTATCAGATACTAGTCATTTCTCGTCACCATTGTATTTGTTAAACAATTGTTATGTATGTAACCCTCCTGAATGTACAGCGCCATGGAATCAATGGCGCTCTAAAATAAATAATAATAATAATAATAATAATAATAATAATAATAATAGATAGCTGTCCCCCCCATTAATAACGATAGATAGCTGCCCCCCAGTAATGATATATAGCTGCCCCCCCCCCAGTAATAATGATAGATAGCTGCCCCCCAGTAATAATGATAAATAGCTGCCCCCAGTAATATTGTGATAGCTGCCCCCAGTAGTAATGATAGATAGCTGCCCCCCAGTAATATTGATAGATAGCTGCCCCCCAGTAATATTGATAGATAGCTGCCCCCCCAGTAATATTGATAGATAGCTGCCCCCCCAGTAATAATGATAGATAGCTGCCCCCCAGTAATAATGATAAATAGCTGTCCCCCCAGTAATAATGATAGATAACTGTCCCCCAGTAATAATGATGGATAGCTGTCCCCAGTAATATTGATAGATAGCTGCCCCCCAGTAATAATGATAGATAGCTGCCCCCCAGTAATATTGATAGATAGCTGCCCCCCAGTAATATTGATAGATAGCTGCCCCCCAGTAATATTGATAGCTGTCCTCCCAGTAATATTGATAGATAGCTGCCCCCCAGTAATAATGATAGATAGCTGCCCCCTAGTAATATTGATAGATCGCTGCCCCATAGAAATAATGATAGATAGCTGCTGCCCCAGTAATAATGATAGATTGCTGTCCCCCCAGTAATATTGATAGATAGCTGCCCCCAGTAGTAATGATAGATAGCTGCCCCCCAGTAATAATGATAGATAGCTGCCCCCAGTAGTAATGATAGATTTCTGCCCCCCAGTAATAATGATAGATAGCTGCCACCAGTAATAATGATAGATAGCTGCCCACCAGTAATATTGATAGATAGCTGCCCCCCAGTAATAATGATAGATAGCTGCCCCCCAGTAATAATGATAGATAGCTGCCCCCCCCAGTAATAATGATAGATAGCTGTCCCCCCCAGCTACTATCCTACCTCATCCCAGACCTCAGCACTGTTATCTTCCCAGCCCTCACCCACCTTTTCAATCTATCACTAACCTCTGGCATCTTCCCTTCCTCATCTAAACACGCGACCATCACCCCCATCCTTAAGAAACCATCTCTCGACCCCTCCTCACTCTCCAACTCTCGCCCCATCTCACTGCTTCCCTTTGCATCCAAACTCCTGGAACAGCATGTCTATCTTCAACTGTCCTCCCATCTGTCCTCCAACTCTCTACTTGACCCACTCCAATCAGGCTTCAGACCCAACCACTCCACTGAAACCGCCCTCACCAAGGTCACCAACGACCTAGTGACTGCTAAAGCCTCACGCCACTATTCTGTGCTTCTCCTCTTAGACCTGTCCTCTGCCTTTGACACTGTCGACCACTCCATCCTGCTACAAATCCTTTCCTCCCTCGGCATCACTGACTTGGCCCTCTCCTGGATCTCCTCATACCTCTCTGAACGGACATTCAGTGTCTCTCACTCTTGCACCACCTCCTCCTCCCGCCCGCTCTCTGTTGGTGTCCCCCAGGGGTCTGTCCTGGGTCCTTTACTCTTCTCTATCTACACTCTTGGCCTGGGTCAGCTCATAGCATCACATGGCTTTCAATAACACCTGTATGTAGACGACACACAGCTTTATATCTCTGGTACCTGTATATTAACTCTCACTCTCTCCCGGAATAATTTTTTATCCCCAGACTGCCTATCGTCCATATCCTCCTTCTTCTTCCTCCCGTCTCTTAAAAAACAAATGTAGATAAAACGAAATCCTCATCTTTTCCACCGTCAAACATCCACCCCTCTCCCTGAACTCTCTATCACTGTGTTAAAGGCTGCACTCTCTCACACAGCTTCACAAGTCCGCAGCCGTTTGGGATAACACCTTTTGACTCCTCCTTATCCTTTAAACACGCATATCCAAACACACCTCACCTCTGGCCTGCCCGGACCGTCCTCCACCTGAAAAAATATTTTCATGCAACCGCCATTCCTCAACCTGACACTTGACAAAAACGCTAGTCGCCGCGACACCCCTTCATCTCCCGTCTAGACTACTGAGCAACATCCTTCTCGTGGCCTCCCACCAGCCCTCTCACATACCCCTTCAAGACCATCCTTAACCATCTTCTGCCCGTCTTACACCACCTCTCTCTCCCCCGCACTCCTCTGCCTCTCCCCTCTGTCAATCCCTTTCACTGGCTCCGTAATGCCCAGCGAATCCAGTTCAGGTTACTGTCCCTGACCTTACAAGTGCGCTCCATAACCTCTCCCATCCCTACATATCTTCCCTAATCTCCGAGATTCCCTCCACCCCTCACGCAATCACGCTCCCTCACATTACCATCTCCATCGTCTGCTCACACTCTCATCAACTCCTCACACAACCATCTCCAAACTTCACTCGTGCTTCACCCATTCCTCTGTGAACTCCTTAACGACAAAATATCAACTCATCCAACAACTTTCACCAGTTTCAAAAATCAACCTGAAAACCCATCTCTTCAGCATAGCCAATAACCTACACTAACCCCACCACCAGTACACCTGCCCACAAACCATGCGCCGCCCCACAACCCTTTCTGTCACTCCCCTCCCCCCTCCTCCCTTCTAGATTGTAAGCCCCTCATGCAGGGCCCACTTTCCTTTCAGTATCAGATTCGTAGATCATTTCACGACACCCATTGTATTTGTTAAAGCAATTGTTATGTATTAACCCTCCTGAATGTAACAGCGCATGGGAATCAATGGCGCTCTAAAAAAACTAATAATAATTAATAAAAATAAATAAGTAAATAAATAATAGATAGTCTGTCTCTCCCCCCCAGTAATAATGATAGACACAGCTGCCGAGCCCCATAAGGATATATAAGCTGCCCCCCACCAGTAAACAATGATAGATAGCTTGCCCCCCCAGTAATATTATAAATAGCTTAAATATGCCTGCCCGCCCACCAGTAATTTGTGGATATCTTGCCCCCCAGTACTTGATAGATACTGCCGCCCCATAATATTGATAGATAGCTGCCCCCCAGTAATATTGATAGAAAGCTGCCCCCCAGAAGTAAGTTATAGATTAGACTGCCCCCACCAGTAATATTGCATAGATAGCTCCCTCCCCCAGTAATATTGAAGGATAGCTGCCACCCCAGTAATAATGATAGATCGCTCCCCCCCAGTAAAATTTATAGAAATAGTCTGCCCCACCCGTAATAATGATAAAATCTGTCCCCCCAGTAATAATGAAATAGATAGCTGTCCCCTAGTAATATGGATAGAAAGCTGTCCCCAGTTAAGATTGATAGATAAGCTGCCCCCCCCATGTAATATTGATAGATAGCAGCCCCCACAGTAATATATAGCTGTCCACCCAAAATATAGATAGTAAAGCTTCCCCCCAGTAAGTAAATGATAGATTAGCGTGCCTATTAATCATGATAAGATCTCTGCCGAACCATAGTGGAAATAATGTATAGATATCTCGTCCCCAGTAAAAAGATAGCGTGCTGTCCCCCACTACCATTAGATAGTTAAAGATAGATAGCTGCTGTCCCCCCAGTATATAATGATAGATAGCCCCGCCCAGTAGTAAAGATAGGATAGCTGTCCCCCCAGTAATAATGATTGAAAAGCAGCCCCCCCAGTAATAATTATAGATAGCTGTCCCCCCAGTAATATTGGATAAAGACTGCCCCCAGTTAATAACGAATAATACTGCCCCCATTAATATTGTGATAGCTCCCCATTAGGTAATGATAAGAAAGCGTCCCCCCATTAGTATATAGATAGCCTGCAGCCAGTAGATAACGATACATGAGCTGCCCCCCCAGGAGATACAATGAGATAGATATCTGTCCACCCAGGTAATAATGGGTAGGAATAGCTGTCCCCTCCAAAATAAGGCAATAGATAGCTGCCCCCCAGTAATTATTGATAGATAGGCTGCCCCCCCCATAATAATGAAAGATAGCTGCCCCCCCAGAAAACAATGATAGACAGCTGCCGCCCGCAGTTAATAATGATGGAAAGCTGCCCCCAAGTAATAAAGTATAGATAGCCTAGCCCCCCCCTGTAAATAAATGATAAATAGCTTGCCCCCCCAGTAATAAATGATAGAATAGCGTCCCCCCACGTAATAATGATAGATACTGTCTCCCCCAGTAATAATAACGATAGATAGCTGTCCCCCCACTAAAAATGTAAGAGTAGCAGCCCTCCCAGTAATAAAGATAAATAGCTGCCCCCCAGTAAATGATAGATTGCAGCCCCCCAGTAATAATGATAGATAACACTGATCCCGCCCCCATAAATAATGGATTAGATAGCTGCCCCCCATTAATAATGATGCTGCCCCCAGTAATATGTGATAGATTATGCTTCCAGGCCCCAGTTTATAGTTGAATAGATGAGCTGCCCCCCAGTAATAATGATAGCTGTCCCCCCCAGTAATAATGAAAGATAACTGCCCCCCAGTAATAATGATAGATAGCTGCCCCCCAGTAATAATCAATAGTACTGCCCCCACAAGTAAATAGCGAATAGCTGCCCCCCAGTAGTAACTGTATAAAATAAGATAAGAGCTTCCCCTCAGTAATAATGATAGATAGCTGCCCCCATTAATAATGATAGATAACAGCTCTGCCTCACCGCGCCCCCAGTCAATATTTGATAGATATACTGCCCCCCGCCCCCCAGTAATAATGATACGATAGCTATCCCCCCGCGTAATACTGATGAGGATAGCTGCCCCCCCGTAATAATGATAAATAGCAGCCCCAGTAATATATGTGAGATAGCTGTCCCCCAGTAATCAATGATAGATAGCTTCCGCCCCCATTAATAATGATAGATAGCTGCCCCCAGTAATAATGATAGATATCTGCCCCCAGTAAAAATCGATAGATACTGTGCAGCGGCCCCCGTATAATGACTAGCTTCCCCCCAGTAATAATATTGATAGATAGCTGTCCCCCCAGTAATATTGAAGGATAGCTGCCCCAGTAGTAATGATAGAATAAGCTGCCCCCCAGTATATAATGATATAATAGCTGTCCACCAGTAATAATGAAAGATAGCAGCCCGCCACCCCATAGATAATGAAAAGAGTTAGCTTCCCCCCAGTTAAATATGATAGATAGCTGCCCCCCCAGTAATATTGATAGATAGCAGCCCCCAGTAATATTGATAGATAGCTGCCACCCCCAGATATCTATATTGGATAGAGTAGCTGCCCCCCCCAGTAATAATGATACAGGATAGCTGCCCACCCCAGTAATAATGAATAGAAGCTGCCCCCCCATTAATAATGATACAATACTGTTCCCCCCAAGTAATAATAAAGATAGTCATGTCCCCCCAGTAATAATGATAGAAGTCGCTTATCCGCCAGTAATAATGAATAGATAGCTGCCCCCAATGCATATTGATAGATAGCTGGCCCCCCATTATAATAATGATAGCTGTCCACCCAATAATATTGATAGATAGCTTCCCCCCAGTAAGTAATTGCTAGATAGCTTCCCCCTAGTAAATATAATGATAGACCGCTACCCATAGAAAATAAATTGATAGATATCTTGTCCCCCAGTTAAACCAAAAATGATAGTATCCTAAGGATCGTTAAACAGCAGGCTGTCCTCTCTCACACTCAACACGCAACCTCACTCGTAGTAATGAAATAGATTAGCTGCCCCCCAGATAATAATTATAGATAGCAGCCCCCAGGGATGTT
The DNA here is from genome assembly GCA_025379985.1 of Phyllomedusa bahiana. Classification (NCBI taxonomy): domain Eukaryota; kingdom Metazoa; phylum Chordata; class Amphibia; order Anura; family Hylidae; genus Phyllomedusa; species Phyllomedusa bahiana. The sequence continues at coordinate 16,553 of JAODAL010056829.1, forward strand.
AAAGTAATTGATAGATGAAGCTTCCCCACAGTAATTAAAATTAGATAGACTGCCCCCCATACTAATAATGATAGATAGCTGTCTGGTCATCTTTGCCTCCCCATAATATTGATAGAATAGCATGCCATCCCCAGTAGTAATGATATAATATGCTGCCCCCAGTAATATTGTGTGATAAAGCTGCCCCCATAGTAGAAATGTATAGATAGCTGTCCCCGGCCATTAGTAAATGATAGATAGTCTGCCCCCAGAGTAACGATACATGCTGCCCCCCAGTAATAAAGATAGAGTAGCTGAGTCCACCCAGTAATGCAAGGTAGATTAGCTGTCCCCCCAAAATAATGATACATAGCTGCCCCCCAGTAATATTGATAGATAGCTGCCCCCCCCCCCAGTAATAATGATAATTAGCTGCCCCCCCATAACATTGAAAGACAGCTGCCCCCCATTAATAAAGATGATCGCTTGCCCCACCCCAAGTAATCAATGAAAAGAATAGCATGCCCATGCCTGCCCGCCCCTGTAATAAGATAAATAGCTGGCCCCCTCAGTTAATAAATGATAGATAGCTGTCCCCCCCCAGTAATAATGATAGATAGCTGTCCCCCCAGTAAAAATGATAGATATCTGTCCCCCCATTATTAATGATAGATAGCTGCCCCCCAGTAATAATGCTAAATAGCTCGCCCCCCAGTAATAATTCATAAGATTGCTGCCCCCCAGTGAATAATGGATAGAGTAGCCTGTACCCCCCATTAATAATGATAGATAGCTGCCCCACAGTAATATTTATAGCTGCCCCCAGTAATATTGATAGATACCTTGCCCCCCAGTATATATAGATAAAGATAGCCTGCCCCCCCATTAAATAATATAGCTGTCCCCCATTAAAAATGAAATAAAACTGCCCCCCAGTAATAATGATAGATAGCTGCCCCCCCAGTAATAATGATAAATAGCTGCCCCCCAGTAATATTGAGATAGCTGCCCCCAGTAGTAATGATAGATAGCGGGCCCACCCAGTGTAGAAAATCGATAGATAGCTTCCCCCCAGTGAATATTTGTGCCTACTATGAACGAACTAGCCCGCACCCCCGCAGTAATATTGTGTATAGATAAGCTGCCCCCCCCCCAGTAATAATGATAGATAGCTTCCCCCCCCGTAATAATGATAGATAGCTGCCCCCCCCGTAATAATGATAAATAGCTGCCCCCAGTAATATTGAGATAGCTGTCCCCCAGTAATAATGATAGATAGCTGCCCGCCGAGGTAATAATGATAGAAATCTGCCCATCCAGTAAAAATGATAGATAGCTGCTGCCCCAGTAGCAAAGATAGATAGGCAGCCCCCCCCATAAAATATGATAGATATCTGTCCCCCAGTATATATTGTAGATATCTGCCCCGCAGTAGTAATATAGATAGCTGCCCACCATAGTAATAATGATATATAAGCTGTCCACCTAGGAGTATAATGAAAAGATAGCGTGGCCCCCAGAATAATGAAAGATAAGCTGCCCCTCCAAAAGATAAAGATAGACTTGCCCTCCCATTAAATGATTGATAGATAGGCATGTCCACCCAGTAAAAAATGAAGATACTGCCCCCCAGAAATAATGAAAGATAGCTGCCCCCACAGTAAATAATAGAAAGATATCTGCCTCCCGCAGTAATTTTGATACGATAAGTCTGCCCCCAGTAATATTGATAGATAGCTGCCCCCCAGTAATAATGATAGATAGCTGCCCCCAGTAACATTGATAGACAGCTGCCCCCCAGTAATAATGATGGATAGCTGTCCCTCCAGTAATATTGATAGATAGCTGTCCCCAGTAATATTGATAGATAGCTGCCCCCAAGTAATAATGATAGCATATAGCGCCCCCTCCTTAATAAAAGATATATAGCAGCCCCCCGCCCCCGTAATAATGAAGATAGCGTCCCCTCCAGATAATAATGATAGATAGCTGTCCCCCCAGTAATAATAATAGATAGCTGCCCCCCAGTAATAATGATAGCTGCCCCCAGTAATATTGATACCTGCCCCCCAGTTATATTGATAGATAGCTGCCCCCAAGTAATAATGATAGATAGCTTCCCCCCCCGGCATATTGATAGATAGCTGTCCCCCCCCATTAAATAATGATAGAATAACTGCCGCCCCATATAATGATAGAATGCGCCCCCAAAGGTAGTAAATGAAAGAGAAGCTGCCCCCCCAGCATATTGGAAAGATACTGCCACCCAGTAGTAATGATAGATAAAGCTGCCCCCAGTACTAATGATAGATTCTTCCCCCCAAAATATTTATAGAATTTTTAAAAAAACCGCCCCCCGCCAGGTAAAGTGATAGAAAGCTATGCCCCCCCCTCCAAGAAATAATGATAGATAAGCTTCACACCCCCGTAATAATTATAGATGAGCTGCCCGCCCCAGCTAAAATGATAAATAAGCACCCTATAATATTTGAGATAGCTGTCTCCCCATTAAAAATGATATGACAGCTGCTCCCCAGTAATATTGAGATAGCTGCCCCCCAGTAGTAATGATAGATAGCTGCCCCCCAAGTAAAAAATGATAGTAGCTGTCCACCCCAGATAATATTTATAATATCTGTTCCCCCAGTAATATTGATATGAATAGCTGTCCCCCAGAAATAATGATAGATAGCTGAGCCACCCGCCAGCATAATGATAGATAGCTGCCTCCCTCCCAGTAGTAATGAAATGATAGCTGCCCCCCCTAATAAAGATAGTATAGCTGTCCCCTCAGTACATATTGACAGATAGCTGCCCCCCAGTAATAATAGTATAAGATAGCTGGCCCTCCCAGTTGTAATGATAGATAGCCTGCCACCTCCAGTAATAATGATAGATAGCTGTACCCATTAATATAGATAGATAGCTGTCCCGCAAGTAATAATTGTGATAGATAAGCTGCCCCCCAGTGATATGATAGCAGTCCCCCAGTAAGAATGATAGATAGCTGCCCCCCCATTAATATTGATAGATAGCTGCCCCCCCCCCCAGTATAAAGTGATTGTATGGCTGCCACCCCCCAGTAATATGTGATAGATAGCAGCCGCCCAGTAAAAATGATAGATAGCTGGGTTCTCCCCCCAGTAATAACTGATAAGATAGCTGTCTGTAAGAAATAAACGGTTAGAGAAAAAAATATATATCATAAGTGACAAATAACAGATCTATGTATCACCGTGATTGACGGGGTGCAGACCTACAGGTCCTTACTTTTAATCTTAACGAATCGAGAGACTTAGTAATACTTCTACACCATCTTTATATAAGAAAACACTATATTTAATTTTACAATCTTCAAAGGATTATAACATAACATCGTTACAGTTTACAAAGCATAGAATACCATACAAAGACTCAATCTAAGTTACCCATAAGAACCAGTTCTCGTTATGAATACGGGGTGCAGTGTCCCGGTTCACTTCATACATAGACCAGAGTTAGGCATCAATGGCTTCTCCTCATGCCAGCACATGCCTTCTCCCCACACACACAACTCTTTCCATGGCTTACCACGAACCCCTTCCTTAAAAATAGCAAATCTCCATGTGGGTGTGACCTCAGATTGGCTCAGGCTCACTACAAACCATAATTTGAATACAGCTAAATAATTAGGGTTCATCCTTCCTTCTTGAGGCTCAACTGCTCTAAACCAGCTTGTAACAGCATCATCAACCAACCTTCAAATAGCAATGGCAAGCAACTTTACATATTATACCTAATGTCCATGGCTCGTGTTGTGCCTGTGGTATAATATATGATGAATATAAAATATAATGTCTGTATCTTTTACTTGAAATTACCATTTTATAACACTGATTCGCCCAGTAATAATTATATATTGGTGCCCCCCATTAATAATGATAGATCGCTGCCCCCCAGAAATAAAGATAGATATCTGCCCCCCAGTAATAATGAACGATATGCCACCCAGTAAGATTTGAAATCTAGTCCCCCCAGTAAATATTGATAATAGATAGCTTCCCCAAAAGAAATAATGATAGATACTGCCGCCCCCAGTAATAATGAATATATAGCATTCCCCCGGTAATAAAGATAGATAGCTTCCCCGTCATTAATAATTATAGATATGCTTCCCCCCAGTAATAATGATAAAACTCGTCTGCCCCCCCAGTTGATATTAGATAGCTGCCCCCCATAGTAATGATAATTATCTGCCCCCCAGTAAACAATGTTAGATGAGCTGCCCCCCAGTTAATATTGATAGATAGCTGCCTCCAGTAAATTGATATAAGGCCTTCCTCCTCAGAAAATATTGATAGATAGCTGCCCCCCCCCCCAGTAAAAAAAATGATATATAGCTGTCCCCTCCCAATAATGATTGATATATAGTGCTGCACCCACAATTGAATATAGATAGATAAGCTGTCCCCCATAAGTAATGATAGATAGCTTGTCCCCCAATAAACAAATGATAGATAGCTGACCCCCATTAATAAAGATAGATAGCTGTCCCCGCCAGTAATATTGATAGAATAGCTGCCCCCATACTAATTGATAACATAGCTGCCCCCCAGTACTATGGATAGATAGCTGCCCCCGGGAGTAATATTGATAGCTGCCCCCCATTAAAATTGAATAGAATACCTGTCCCCACCCCAGTATAATGAATAGATAAGCTTCCCCCCCCCAAGTAATAATGATAGATGGATGCCCCCCCCAGTAATAATGATTGGGTACTTCCCCCCAGTAATTATTATAGATAGCTGCCCCCCCCAGTAATAATGATAGATAGCTGCCCCACCCAGTAATAAAAAAAAAATAGCTGGGCCCCCCCCCGCTTTCCATACTAACCCCCCCTCCCAACCTCAGCACTGTTATCTTTCCCATCCCCCACCCACCTTTTTAATCATCACTAACCTCAGGCAAACTTCCCTTCCCCATCTAAAAAACCCGACCACACCCCCCATCCTTTAAAAAACCCCTCTCCCCAACCCCCCTCCCCCCCCCCCCACCCCCCAACTATCCCCCCCCCATACCAGGGTTTCCCTTTTCACCCCCAAAATCCCCGGAACACATTTTCTATCTTCAACGCCCTCCCATCTGGCCTCCAACCCTAAAATTTACCCACTCCCAAATTTCCCCGGGTTCAGACCCAACCCCAAATCCACTGAAACCGCCCTCAACCCCGGGGCAACCAAAAACCTGTGACTGCTAAAGCCTCACGCCACTATTCTGGGGCTTCTCCTCTTAGACCTTTCCCTCTTTCCTTTGACCTGTCGCCCACCCCCTCCGCTACAAAACCCTCCTCCCCGGCCCCACTGGGCTGGGGCCCCCCCTGGATCCCTCAACCTCCTGAACAGACATTCCCCCTGTCTCCACTCCTTTTTCCACCCCCCTCCTTCCCGCCCGCTTTTTTTGGTGCCCCCAGGGCTTCCCGGGCCTTTACTTTTTCTCTACTACACCTTGGCCTGTGTCAGTGTAACAAGGGGCAGTTTTTAATCCTCTCACCCAGTTTGCCCGGCCCAGAAAAATTTTTAAAATGAAGTGTGGTAGTTTTCCTGAAATTTCCCGGGGGGAAAAAGGGTTTTGGGGGGACCAAGGGCAGGAAGAGGAAAGGGGGGGAGTTGGGGGCCTTTAGAGGAGAGTAGAGAAGAAGGGGAGGAGGCCCGAGAGTGTGTCCCCCTGCCCCTGTGAAGAGGTTTGGGGGACTGTTAAAATACACATCAGACAAAAAGGGTTTTTCCAGTGCCCCCAGCAAATGTCCCCCAAAAAGAAAAGCTGCCCGGGTTTGGGCCTTCCCGAACAAAGCATTTTTGGGAGAGGGAGTCTCCCCACATGCAGGCTTGCCCCTGAAGAAGACCACAAAGAGGGTTTTAAAAACTTAATCCAAACCTTTTTAATAAAACCTCTTTGAACTGGGTTTTTAAATTCCCCTCTTTTTCAGTAAAGTTAAACAAAAATAATCCGCCGGGTTTTGGGCCGGGCCCTTCTTTAAAATCACTCATAAACATCACATGGCTTTTAATAACCACCTTTAAAGTAACGACAAAACAGCTTTATATCTCTGGTCCTTTTAAAAAACCTCTGCTTCTCTCCCGGATCCCAGACTGCCTATCGTCCATAACCTCCTTCTTCTCCTCCCTTCTTAAAAAAATAAATTTTAAAAAAATCGAAACCTTTATCTTTTTAAACCCTCAAACTCCCCCCTCCACCTGATCTCTCTATCACGTTAATGGGGTGAAATCCCCACCAGCTTCACAAGTTTCCCCTCCTTGGGATAACCTTTGACTCCCCCCTTATCCCTTTAAAACCCCTTCACGAAACCCTTTGGGCCCTACCATACGTTTCCAGGTTGGGGTTTGGGGGTTCAAACCCCCTGGGCTTTTTATACGGGCCAAGGATCGCGCAAAAATCTAAAAGGGAGAGTTCGCGCGAAAAGCCCCCGGGGTTTTCAGCTGAATATTTTCAGCTGACATCCCCAGGGGTTGGCCCCCGAAAC
>JAODAL010056830.1:0-23051 GCA_025379985.1 Phyllomedusa bahiana
CCCCCTGCCAGGCCGCGGAACAATCAGCAGAAAAAGGGTCTGCAATGAAACGGATACAGAAAAGGGCGAGATGCAGAAGCCATAGCATCAAAAACATCAAAAAGGGGCACCAACAACGGGGCAGGGAGAGCAGCAAATGGCACCCTTTAAAAAGCCCTCAAAAAGGGGAATGGGGGAGCACAAACCGTTCGCGCTGGCCCTTAAATTAGGGAACTGACGTTCATCCCCAATGGGGGGGAAATGCAAGGACGCACCTGCTGAGGAGGAACAGACAGGAGCAGGGAGCAAACAGCACCAGGGGCCAGGGGGGAACGACCACACCGGAAACGGCGTACCTGCGCCGGGGTAGGGACAGCGCACACTGTTACAATTAAAGATTATTAGCTTGAGAGCCTTTACACTGTATCTACCACTATATTCCTATAGGGGAATTTTGGGGTCTTTGCATACGATTTTTAGTTAGAATAGTAAGGGCATTTTTCATAACTCTGTTTTGGGAATTTGTGGTCATGTTCGGGGGGTATAAGAGTCCTTATGTTGAGTGTTTGGTATTTTTTGTCCCCCGATATGGGTTTGGGTTAAAAGAGATATGATATGTATGAGAAAATTTTTTCTCCTGGATTATCATAACCGCTGAAAAGGGGTTTTACTACCAAGACAATGATCGCAAAATCGCTAGAATGCCATCAAGTCTAATGGTGTGGCCTACCTCGGGGCTTGCACTACAGGGAACGGCAACCGAAATTTACAAACAAATCTAGACTCACCACGTTTGTCAGAGTTACGTGATATCTCCACAGCACAAGGTTTTGTGTGGTTTTGGGTTTTCAATTGAAATACACCAAAATCAACTATACGGGCGTGGACCCTCAGTAAAAACCCGGCTGTTGTCTCCCCAACATGGGGTTTTCTACTTTTGGTTTTTTTAAACTTTTCTACAAAAACCCCCGGACCGCGGGCTTTGCGCAAAAAAACACACACAAAAAAACACGGGGGCAGCAAAGGGGAAGCTTCAACTGGACCTTTTTCGCTTTGTGTTGGCATATAGCCACAGTACAAAACTCAGGGAAAACAAGGGACATAAAAACATGATTTAAAAAAAATTGAATATGCTATAATAACAAATATTATACATAAGGAGATACACACCAAATTATAAAAATGATACATACAAAGACACTCCCCCTTTTTTTACCACTAAAACTTCACTTGTTCGAATAAGTTTGTAGTGTATAACACTCACCGGGCCCCTTTATTAATACACCTTCCAACTGCTCGTTTAAAACCTTTTAATTTTTAACAGCCCAAACACATGGCGGGGAACTTAGTGCATTTAGGCATTTTACTGGTCAAGCAAACTCCTCTTTAAACCACATCATATGGGAAGAAAAGGGATTTGATGCCTTTGAACGGGCAGGTTTTGGTGCCAGAAGCTGGGCGATATTTTAGAAACGCTTTCCCCGGGGTTTTCACGCAAACCTCTCTAGGGGACAGAGAAAGGTCCGAAAAAAAAAAAACATCCAGTGAGCGCAGTCCTGTGGGCGAAAATGCCTTGTTGATGCCAGAGGTAAAAGGGGAAAAAGGGCAGACTGGTTCGAGCTGATAGAAAGGCAACAGTGACCAAATAGCCACCCGTTAAAACCCAAAGGTAGGCAGAAGAGCATTCTCTGAACGCACAGTACGGCAACTTTGAGGCAGATGGGCTACAGCAGCAGAAGACCACACCGGGGCCACCCCTTTTCAGCTAAAAAACAGGAAACTAGGCTCCAATTTGCCCAGCTCATCGAAATTGGACAGTAGAAGTTTGGGAAAAAACTTGCCTGTCTGATGAGCCCTCGTTTTCTGCTGCGACATTGGGAGGTAGGGTCAGAATTTGGCGTCAACAACATGAAAGCATGGATCCATCCCCCTTGTATCAACGGTTTTCGGGCTGGTGTGGTGGTGCCCATGGTGTGGGAATATTTTCTTGGCACTCTTGGGCCCCCTTGGAAACCAATTGAGCATCTTTTGCAACGCCCACAGCCTACCTGAGTATTGTTGCTGACCATGTCCATCCCTTTATGACCACAATCTACCCAACATCTGATGGCAAACTTTCAGCAGGATAATGCCCAAATGTCAAAAGCTGGAATCATCTCAGACGGTTCTTGAACATGACAATGAGTTCACTGACTCAAATGGCCTCCACAGTCACCAGATCTCAATCCAATAGACATCTTGGGATTGGTGGAACGGAGATTCGCATCATGGATGTGCAGCCCCGACAAATCTGCGGCAACTGTGTGATGCCATCATGTCAATATGGACCAATCTCTGAGGAATGCTTCCAGCCCCTTGTTGAATCTAGCCACGAAGAATTGAGGCAGTTCTGAAGGCAAAAGGGGGTCCAACCCGTTACTAGCATGGTGTACCTAATAAAGTGGCCGGTGAGTGTAGATACCTATAAGGAAGCATTGCAGAGCAAGCACAGTATTCAAACTGATAAGTGGTGCAGAAGATACTGCAGGGTGGAGGGAGGAAAGTAGGAGAAGAGATCAGATCCATCATGAGCAGCCACAGCGGCAGTCACTGACTGCTGCAGGAGGGAGGAAGGAGGGCAGGAGAAAATTTACAGATCCATCATGAGCAGATAGCCAAATGTCACATCAGCTTCAAGTAAAGACCTCTGCTTGCTGTCCGTGAAATTCGGGTGCAAACAACTGGGGGAGAAGTAATGGCAGCCTAATGTCACGTCAGCTTTGGGAAATGACCCTGCTCAGTGTTAGTGAATCTTGGGTGATATCACCCAAGTTTCACTGACAGCATACAGCTATTACTTCTCTCCTGCTTGTTTTCACCCAAATTTTACTTACAGCAAACAGAGATCTTTACTTAACCCAGTAATTTGTCCTGGGAGTTAACTCCGAGAAGTACAGAAGTTGCAGCCAAATGTCACCTCAGCTTCAAGTAAAGACTTCTGATTGCTGTCAGTGAACTTTGGCCAATAATTCCCAGGTGTGCGTAAAAGCAGCTTTGGGTAAAGACCCTGCAGTCACTGACTGCTGCAAGGAGGAGGGAAGGAGAAGAGATCAGATCCATCATGAGCAGCCACAGCCTGCAGTCACTGACTGCTGCAGGGGGAGGGAGAAGGGCAGAAGACTGTTCTGGCCGGGCAAGGAGATACAGCGCATGTCTGACCGTGCGCCCTCCCATGCCAGGCATCTGAGAGAGAAGAGGAAACCACACAAGGACGGCTAGACTGACAGAAGCTGGAGAGCAAGTCAGAACCCCTAACAATGAGGAGTAAACACATGAAAAGTAAGATCAGCTGCAGCTGTGACACAGTACATTTTTTTTAATTATGTGCATTTAGAAAAGTGATTAACTACTGATTTTGGAGCATCTCATGTCTACATTACATTAGCCAGGGACGTTTTGAAAGCAAACAGGCTTCTTCAGTCACTTTTCCAGAGGCCATTACAGACAGTTACATATAGTTACTATTATGGCTCGTTCACACGGCTTATGCTGGGACTGATTTCAGCCTTATTTGCGCTCCAATACGGCTGAAATCCGTCCCAGGCATTACGGTAATCCACAGTTCTCATAGAGAACTATGGATTCCGTCTCCTCTCCCCGCTCGGCAAATACGCCGGGCGGGGAGAAAGTGACATGTCAATTATTTATGGCGTGTATGCGCCGTGAATAATGAGTGTCTATGGGGCCAGCGAGCTGCCGGACCCCCGCCCCGCCCCCGCTGCACGGCAGCCGGCGTAATAGCGGGGCGAAATCCGTCCCCGCAATTACATCAGCAATAAGCCGTGTGAACTAACCCTTACAGATAATGACAATTCAGGAGAGTTCACAAGAATTGTCCCACCAAGGAAGATTTGGAGACACAAGCTTATATAATTTCTGATATAGTTACAGAAAAAGGTTACCCCAAAAAATTAATAGGAAGTGCATATGAAAAAGCCTCTTCTATCAGTAAGAAAGATTGTTTAACACCAAAAGCAATTTCAGACTCACAAAAAAATCTGAATCAATGGGGTTACAATTTTATTACTACCTGGAACTCCCAACATAGAGACTTTCAGCTGATCCTTGAAAAATTCTCATGATGGATCCAGTGCCCCCTGCTTCCTGAAAGACCCAAGACAATTTACAGAAGAGCAAAAACTCTAAAGAATATACTTGCCCTCTCCAAGATTACACCTTAACGACCCTGGACATGTGTGTATGTCCTAGGGTCACTAAGAGGCATTGTAAGGGGCGCCGCGATCCCGCTACATAGCTGTAATAAGCAGCCCGCACCCAGCGGCTAACACTCGGGGGTTACAGTGCAGGATTAACACTTTAGATGCCACGGCAAACATGGCCACGGCGTCTAAACGAATGAGAAACGGTGATGTGCACCATTCCTCAATCAAATTGGCGCTCCCAAGGCGAAATCACGGGGTTCCAATTGTTTTCGGCTTCACTACTTCCTGCCCCAGGCAGGAATTGGGGAAACCGCCATATTGGTACACCCTAATGCATGTATTTTTTGTTAATTTTACGTCCTCTAAAAATTGGAATAACAAGATCGCATGTATTCCAAACTGGTACCAATAAAAAGTACGCCTCACTGTGCAAAAATGACACCCTCACTCAAGTCTGTAGGTGTTAGTACAAAAAAGTTATTGGACGCAGGAAATGGCGCTGCAGCGCAAATGTAAAAAATCTAAAATATTTGGAATTTTTTACGGTACCAAAACATAATAATCCTCTGCATGTTTGATATTGCCGGAATCGTATCAACCTTTACAATACAGATTACACATCATTTATACCAGAGAGTGAACACCCCAAAAAAAAAACCTGCAAACATGGTGCAAGTACGTTTTTTTCACATTTTGTCCCAATACTTGGAAATTTTTGTGCGGTTTTTCCTCAGTAAATTCTATAGTACAGAGACTAATATCAATTAGAAAGGACATGTCTGTTGTCCTGGAAAATCAATCATATGTCTAGGTAGGTGGAAAAAATAGAAAAAAGTTATGGTTCTTGGAAGGGGATGGAGGGAATAAGATGGATGTGTCAACCCAAAAAAAAACACAATGTCCTTAAAGCGTTAAAGATATTGTACTCCCAATTCAAATCTGGATTGGGGACAGGAAAATGGCGTTTTTCCTTGCCAATTTCCGAACTTGGCAAATTGGTGCATGAAAATTTCGAAAAACTCGAATAGTTTTAGACCACTGACAGTCACGGAGAAGAAACGTTCTCTGCATAAAAATCCACTGAACCTGCAATACAAATTGTGTGACGTTTATATTCGGAGTATAAGCGACCGAGTATAAGACAGGCACCTACTCTTTCACAAAAACGGGTGAAAGCTGTATTGACTGGTATACGCTAGGCTGGAAGAAGCAGCGGCTACTTGGTGAATTTTAAAATATAAAAACAGATAACCATAGAAAATTACATAGGCAGTTTTAAAGTTCCCATCGGAAAGGTATAGGCAGTTTAAGTCCTCCGCATAGGCAGATATAGGCTGTGTGCTAGGTAGGCAAGTTTAATGTCCCCATAGGCAGGTTATAGGCGTACAGCTTTATGTGTCTCCCTAAGGCAGGCAATCTGCCTTACCCATAGCGTGTTAGGTTCACTCATAGGACAGGGATATAGGCAGGTAATAAGGTCGTTATGATAGGCTGGTATAGAGCAGAGTATAGGTCCCACATAGAATGGCTACTAGCGAGGTATAGGCCCAAGCCCGAGCAGTATAGGCAGGGTCTAGTGCAGGTTATAGGTCTCCTAGTGATGGGTTGGTATAGGCAGGTTTATAGATCCCCCCTATCAGGTGATAAAGGAAAGCTAATTGGTAGGTTTGAGTATGGGCAGGCTCTAGTTGTGCCCCTAGCAGGTTTTAGCCAGGCTAATAGGCAGGTATGGGCAGGTAATAGGCGGCTATAGTCCCCCTAGCAATATAGGTTATTAGGCTTGGTGTAGGTAGGATTTTAATAACGATTAAATAAACAACAGTCTTACCTGGCTCTCCGTGCTCTGTCTCCTCGACTGGTCCGCGCCATCCTGCGCGCCTCTCCTGTTTTCTCTGGCCAACAGGCGGGTGATGTCATCAGGGCCGACGCCCACAGCAGCGTGAGTGACACACGTGCCTGTGTTCCGGAAAACTCCAGACAGGCGTCTTGCTGCGTCTGCGGTTCCGCACGGATGTCCAACTGCGGAGCACAGGAGAGCTTTCGCCTCGCTCTATGACCCGCTCGCAGTGGTATCCTTCCTCCTATATGCGCATCCGGTGTGGGAACTAGTTCGGCCGCCTCGCTCACCAAATAGGTGAGAGGGGGATCTCGCTGATCATGCCACGGACCACCGCAGCGTTGATTATTTGTTCTCCGGGTCGCGCACGAGTTTGCGCTTCATCTGGGTCCATTCAGTTATATATGCGCCTCCGCCTGAGGAGCCACCTATATAGCTGAAGTCGTCCCTGCACAGCTCTTGAGGCTATCAGCTCAGCGCAGTAGAGTGCCGACAGTGAGACTTCGAATATACAGCCAGCGAAGTTTACTCATTAATCGGTCGCGATTTTTAAGTATTTTTTGTGCTGAAAAATGGCTTATACTCGAGATAATATACGCGGTGTAAATGATATAAAAACTTAGCGAAGGGCGGAATGCAGCAACATACACGTCAGGGAAGCGGACGGTGTACTAAAAACTTTCAAACAGAATGAAGTAAGCATTGACTATAGCAAAGATGTTTCGTGTGCAAAGACTATGCATGTGGTAGACATCAGATGGCAGGCTAGCCGTTATTATATCAGTATCTCTGATGCTTAAATGCACGACAACCAGTTATTAGACCCTCTTAAAAGTTTACCATTTAATATGGAAACGCTTCATGGTGTTGGCAATTGAACGAGGAGAAATGTTATCTTCCTATTCATAGGTGTCTCTTGATATACTGATGGTATCGTGCAATTGGTCGAAGCCTTCATGTAGATTTGTGGTTGATTTAAGATCATTGCTACAAGTATTGAATATTGTGTATGGAGATGCACATAAAAGTATTCCAACAAACGAATTTCATGGAATAACTGTATAGCTCTTTCATTGGATAATGTGTCTGTAAACCTTGGAATTGATACAGGTTTGTAGTGTAACAAATAGCGCAGTGACTCCGTCGTGGCAGGAGGCCGCCGGTATCGCGGTGACCAGGCAAAGGAATAATAAATCTGATTCATAGTTGTCGTACCACTTCATCATCAATATTTCATCCAAAACACGCGAAACCCCTCAGATGCAGTTTTAGAAGTTGGGCTTGTCAAATAAATTTCTTTTCCCACCACCAGAAATTGATACCTTTAGTTCGAAAGAAGGGGAGTTATCAGCGCATCTCTGTCCGCCTATTTGTATCTTAAAAGAAATTATTTTTCCACCACGGGTCGCAGTGTTATCCTCTAATGTAGGGATTGTGTAATGTACCCGAATATTTGCATTATTCCAAGTTAGAAATAGCTACGCACTTTAAGAGTAAGTTAACATTCCGTCTGAGAACATCTCATTCTGTGAAATCCTTTATGTACGCACTTGAGTTAATCGACGATACTCTCTAACTAAACTGTTGCAGTGAAGCTAAAAACTGGGAGTATGATATAGATAGCCACCGCCTAATATCACATACGTGAACGTTCATAGGCATTAGCTACATAAGGCATTGTGTTCACACTGACCGGATTTTTTTTTTTAGCGTCCTTTGCGCAGGTTATAGGCGCTCCGCGGGTTTTCCGACGCAGGTACAGCGGCCAAAATCCAGTCCATAAAAAAATCGGCGCCAGTTAGTTTATTAAGTGCACATGGGGTTCCTCATGAGTGAGAACGAGTTAATATCTTCGAGCAGGGGTCCTCAGGCCGGCTGCAGGGCCAGTTTGCTCCTGCCCTACATCATTAGCATGGGGGCAAACCCTCGCCACAAGCCGCTCGTCCAAACTCCACAGCCCTATGTACAGGCCGAGTGCCGCAATAAACCCGCGTCAGTGAGACGGCGAAGTTGTAGTTTGCACGGCAACGGTCAGGACGAAAAGTTTTGGCTCCGTGTCGTCGAAATATGGGTAAGGGATGATGTCCTGATATCATTATTAAACAGGGGCAGATAACGCTTGATGCTTTGTAGTTCTATGTATACAACGCTGCTATGGTTTCGAAATTCTCTATGCCCGCTTTCCATGCTATGTCAAATTATCCAATCTAGATAGGGACCCACTAATTTCCAATTCATTACAAAAAACCGCAAAACCAATCAAAACTATCGTGACTAACTCAATATTAATAGACCTGTAAGATGCTCGTTTCAAGAAAAAGCATTACCGCCATTAAACACAGTAGTACTATACAACTACTAGAATCACAAGAAATTCACAAACCACCGGTAGCCACAAAGATAGACACCTCCACTGATTCATTACTTCTCCACTCTATAAATTATATGAGAAGACAATCTTCACCCCCTTGCGTATAAAAATCACCACTTCAATGTTTTACATGGTACTCAGATGTTCAAGAATCTCTCACCAATACCAGTCGAAAGCACACTCGTGACTTTTGATGATGAGATGGCTTCTATTACATTGATCAGCATGAAAAAAGGGTCCTATTAGAGTAGTCCGTATAATATTAGACTCTCACAATTTTGACAACCGTGCTAAAGCATTTTGTATTGATCTATTCAAAGTAGAAAAAAAATTATTTAGTAAGAACAATGAAGACTAGCATTACCTTCAGGTATGTGGGACAGCAATTGGTGTCAAAGTTTATGACGCTTTCGCGCTACGCCTGAATTATATACATCTCACGAGCCACTTTATATAGGTTTCACCTGTTCGCAAAACTGCTAGTTAATCACTTCAACTTTCTATCAGCCATATTACTGGCAGGCAAGTCAGTGCTTTTCATTTAGGCATGTAGACATGGTCAACACAATTTCCTGCAGGTTCAAAACGGAGCAATTCAGTATGGGAAGAAAGGTGATTTGAGGCGCTATTGAACGTTGGCGAGTGTGGTTAGTTGGTGCCCGAAGGGGCCTTAGGGTCACTGAGTATATCATGAAATGATGAATCTCGTTGGGTATTTTCACGCACAATCATCTCTTAGGGTTTACAAGTGAATGGTGCCGAAAAGAAAAAAAAATGTCCAGTTGACGGCAGTCCTGTGGGCGGAATGCTCTTGTTGATGGACAGATGGTCAACGGAGAAGGGGCCAGCCTGGTTGAAGCTGATAGGAAATGGCAACAGTGACGTCAAATGCCAACCCGGTACAACACACGGTAGGTAGGCACAGAGTGAGCCTCTCTGAAACGCACTGAACGGCCAAACTTGAGGCCTTAATGTGGCTACATATGCAGAAGACCACACTGGGTGCAGCACGTCCTTTCGAGCTAAGAAAAGGAAAACATGAGGCTAATTTAGCCCCAAGATCATCGCGAAATTGGAAAGTAATATTGGGAAAAACGTTTGCCTGGTCTGATGGTCTCCGTTTAGCCTGCGACATTCGGATGGCCTATGGGTCAGAATTTGCGTTACAAATTGTAACAGCCATGGATCCATCCTGCTTGTATCAACGGGTTCAGGCTGTGGTGGTGGTGTCCATGGTGGGCGGGTATAGTTTTCTGGCACTCTTTGGGCCCCTTTGTACCGCAATTTGAGCATCGTTGCAAACGCACAGCCTAGCTGAGTATTGTTGCGACCCGATTGTACAATCCCTTTTAAGAATCAACAATTGTACCCAACATCTGATGGCTACTTTCAGCAGGATATGCGCCATGTCATAAAGCTGGAACTCATACTCAGATCTGGTTTCTTGTAACATGGAGGATGCTTCCAGACATTGTTGACTCTATGCACGAGAATTGAGTCAGTTCCTGAACGGCAATCAAGGGGCTCTCCAACCCGGTACTAGCATCATAAAGTGGCCGGTGAGTGTATATGTCAACATTTGAAGATGAATATATATACCAATGCACTATTCAAAACTCATTGCTTAGCCTGGTTTAGATACATCGATGATGTATTCTTCATATGGATGGGTCTTCCTGACAGTCTGTTTCTGTTTCCGCTATGGTTCAATAGAATGTTATACCGCCAAAATACCAATTCCCCAGCCACTTCATTATCATTCTTCACAAATCCAATTTTTTGACACCCTTGTACAGAAGAACTCTGAGGGTAGAATACAAGTGTTTATAATCCTATTCAGAAGTAACCCATTATACGGATAGGGACTAAACGTCTATATTTCTCAAGTAATCATCCTTTAGCGACAAAGAAATCTCTACCAATATCCCAGACTACAAAAGAGTTTGCACGGATTCGCTGGGACAATCTGTATCTTCAACAAGCATTCGTTTACATAGATGCCCTCTGATTCGCGGAAAGGGATTACCGCGAACATTTTTACTTTCGAATTTGGCAAAAGCGAAGCTCATCTACGAGTTCTTTCTTCGAGACACATTGTCTCCAGTGTACCATCAACTCCCCCTATGCCCTTTGTACAGAAGTTCCATCCCCACAGTTATAGAATCATGGGCATCGTGAGAAGACATTGGTCCATTTTACAACGTTCCTATCCGGAGATTGAGGAATTTTCTCAACCACCGCTCCAATGCTTTAAACATCAAAAATATTTATGTGATACCCTTTTAGGGCCCTATCACTGGTTTACTAGAAGAGAGTGCTTTCCCTACATGCTTAGCTCGTGTCTACACCGAAGTAACAGGTACCTTGCCTTGTTTACACTGTATGCACTGCTCTTCAGTGACTAGGGGGTGAATACTTCACTCATCCACGCACAGGCCAACAATTCAGAATCCAGGGTCACTACACATGTAATTCTAGTTTTGCTAGTCTAATCTAATTGAAAATGCCCCTGCGGTATTAGCCTACGTGGAGTGAACACCCTCACAAAAGATCAAATGTCGCTATATCAAACAGTAGGAGTCTACTATCAGATGTCACAACAATCTCCTCCCTATCCCAGCGCACTTTCATCAATTCCAACACCAGATCTCTCAAGAAATAGATTATCGAGGTGATCGTTAGTGCACCTCAATAGAAGGTGGTGGTAATGGGATAGAATACTCTAGGAAAAGAAGGTGAACAATCTGGATGTCATAAACTACATAACTCTAGATCCTCTATAGAGGAAATATTGATTTGCAGCGGCTTTAAAAGTAGTTTCATATCTTTTTAAGTATTGTTTTCTCAAGTTTAACATTATTTAATTATGAATTTATCAATTCTTATATTTCCATTATTTATATACCTTCATCTCTACTGGTTAGTGTTTAAGGCATTCCGCACTAGTATAGGGTGAGCTCATTTTGTTAAATGATTTATTATTTGTATGAAAACGTATATAGATGCTACGTTATTCACCATATTTCACTTTTTAGATGTGTCAGACTAAATGACGTTTTCTAACTGTTTTTTTTTCTTCTATCTGATGTAAATCGGCCCTTACGCCGATATCCCGCATTTCTTCTTTTGAGCACTTCTTAGTTTTATGTCTCTTCCTTTTCACTCTCTTTTTTTCCCTTTTTTTACTCCGTCTTGTCTTCTATTTCTTTCTACTTCTTTATTTGGATTTTTATTCTTTTTCTTTTATTCTTTCTCTTTATGTTGTTATAAGTGTTGTTCCAATCTTATACTCGCTATTTCTCTTTCATCTTACACAATTCATTTTTCTATTCTTTCATTAGCGAATTTTTCTTTTCCTTTTTTGCCAGCCATTATTCGGTGTTCACTCATACATACTTATTCATACTTCTAATTTTTTCTCTACATTCACTCCATATCTACCTCTCCTTTTACTTTCCCTTCTTCACCCATCTTTCATTTTATTCATTTCACTTTCCTACACCACCAAACATTTATTCATTTTTTCAACTTTTATTTTCTTCATTTTAAGCGGTGGCCAATTCACCGGCACCGGACAAATGACGGCGTGTATGTTGTCGCTAGTTTTGCGTGCAGTCCTCGCGGCCCGCGGTGTGGGTGACGGTTTCTCTTACGCGTTGAGGCGGATCGGAACAATGCCCTCCCCTCCTTGTTTGTACATGCAAATGTTCAGGTCCGATACCGGACGGGAAGATGGTTGCATGTACATGTTTTGTGCCGGAGCCGCGACAAACCTAGTCGGGCGGAAACCGTGCAGTGGGGGACTGCTGCACGGGTTTATCCATAGGCCCGTTCTGCTTCATTTCCAGGTCAGGTTTTTTCAGGCGGTCTGAAAAAACGCCAAGAAAAACGGCAATGACAAATATCGGGCCGAAAACCCTTGCCGTGGGGACATGCCCTTATGCTACCGCTGGCTGTTTCACATTGCTCTTTTGCTTTCTATTCAATACGCCAGTACAGCTTGGTGTCATGAGGCAGGAAAGTGTAGTGCTATGACTGCGCAGAACTTACAGGTGCGTTCCTAAAATCAGAAGTCCATCTCTGTCTGCCCTTTAACATAGGGAGCACTGAACACGTTTTCAGCTGGCGGACGTCCAGCACTCAATACTCATACTCCTGCTTTCATTTCCTTTTTTTCTCCTTCAGCTCGGTATCTTTTCCTTATTTCTGTATTATGTTGCTTTTATTTGGTCTTTTTAGTTCTTTTTCCCTCTTCTGTTTAGTTATTTTGCCCGCATAATTTCTATTTATTAACCTTATCCCTCCCACACAATCTCTCTGCCTCATATTATCTTCATTTATATATCAACTTTTTCCAATTTATGTATTTTCTTTTTGCCTTGTTTGAGCTTCTTCATTCCATATTTTCTTATACAATTTTCTCCACATATAGCTATTACGTATTTTCCTTCATCTTTTTTCCTTTTTTTCTTTATTCCTTTTTCTCTCTTTACTTATTTAACATTACATGTTTTTTTTTTCAACATTACTTTACTTTTACTATGATTGTCACTTGTTTACTCTTTAGTTTCTCTTCCTAATTCTAGCTTTGATTCTTTCTACTCTCTTCTTTTTTTCATCTCCATGGATTATTTGTGACTTATATTATGTTCTTCATTTGCAGACAATTCTGATGACGGCCGAAAACTTTTAATTTGGTCTGACATTTCCGCTAAAGCAAACACTTTCAATGCTGTGTTAGGAATCTTGTCTGGAAGACCTGTCTATTCTATGGAACACTAGTACATTTTTTCTCTTGAGTCTTGTTGAAATCTGTGGTGTGCTGTGGATTTTTGCGATTCTCTTTAAAAGTTTACCTTTAAATGGTGGCTTGATGGTGGCAATGATGCAGAAGGAGAATATTATTTTCACTATATTGGGTGTGTCATCTTTGTATAGGGATGGTTAGCATCCCGGCGCTAATGAGTTTGTATTGTAATCATGCATACCAAGTGATTAATTTGTGTATATGCAGCTGACAAGACTATATTCCAAAAAACTACAGAAATTTCATGGAATAATGTAACCTTGAATTGATGCAGGTTTATGTGTGTGCATAAACATTTAGACCAATTAGGTAGGCAGTGTAAAATAGCGCAGGACTCCCGAAATAATGTATTTCTATTGTTTGCTCAAAAGAAACACGCAAGTTTCATTGTGTGTAACACTTCGACCTCAGGGTTCACATAGCTTGAGTTATGAAACATGAACAAAAGGCAGGTTTGTATCTCCATAGCTAAACACATCTTTAACCCCTTTCACCGGACCTTGGCCGTATCGTGTGATAGTCCAGGGGTGGTATTTGGGGGTGCACGCACCTGGACGTATGGATACGTCCGAGGGGATGTCGGTCGCGCGAACTCTAAGGCAAGACTGGTTCCGCTATGCCGAATTCGTTTGCCGCGGGTGTTAGCTGTATACTACAAAGGCGCTGAGCATCTCCGCACTTCGGCCCCGACCCTCGGATCGCGACTCCGGCGGGGGGGGACGGTTTAACCCCTTTCAATGTATCGCGACGTTCCGTCGGTCGCAATATTATAAAGAGAGAGCTAGAGTGGAGGAGATTCCGCTTAACTACTGCGTCTTCTGTACGGCGTGCAGCAGCGCAAGGATCGGTGGATCCCGAGCAGACTTCCTTCCTACTTTAACCAGACCTCCACGGGAGGGGCACGAGAATGCTTTCCGGGTATGGTCTTATGACGTCACGACACGCCGGGCGCGTGCACCCTCTTGTGCGGCATGACCCTGGTCAACTGTATGCCGTGACGAGAATACATAGGAACTCAGTACATAAACGTTAATGAGGCTTATGTACTGTTCCTATTGTGAATCGAAGAGATCTTAACAGATATCTCATTCAAATCCCTATGGGGAAAAAGTAATAAAAAAATACGTGAGGAAATAAGTAAAAAAGAATAAAAAGTTGAAAAACATTTAAAAACACAAACACAAAAAAATAGAAGAATAAAAAATACGACATCCAACGCCTTATTTCCACTTTACCATAAACGCAATTGCCTCGCCAATAAAAATGATCAAAAAGTATAAATAAAAGCTTAGACCCAATATTTTGTATCGACGCTGGGTGGTAACGACTGCACCTCTAGAAATATCTGTCATTGTTAATATTTAACCGTATTCGGTGAACGCTGTAAAAAAAAAAAGCTAAAAAAACAAGTCAGAGCAAGATTAAGCATATTGTTCATCCCAGGACAGCACATTAAAATGGGAAAACAAGCGATCAAAAACGCTCAGAGTTGTACCAATTAAACCGTCAGTTCATCCGCGAAGAAAAAAAAGTCCTATTACAGCTCTGTAATAGACGGTTAAAAATAAAAATATTGTAATCAGTAATAGTAGGATAGCAGATGCATAAAACATTTTTACACACTAATAAAACACTTTTTCTATTTTTATTTTTAAGAGTCTTCAGTACTCTTCAAGAAAAAAAAACTATGTAAAATTAGGGGTTCGCCAAAATCGTAGCGATCCAAAGGAGAGAAAGCTAACTATTCTCACGGATACTAGCCATGGAAAGCCCTCTGTTAAAAATGTTAAAAATAAAATGAAACACAACTAAAGGATTTGCAGTATATTTCTTCATCCTCGGCCTCCATAACAATCTGGATTTAAAAGCGATCAAACATCCTTTTCTTCAAAAATGATATAATATAAAATGTGTAACTCATCTGCATAAAATGACAAAAGTCCCTACACTTAGCTCCCAAGCACAGAAAACTTTAAAAGTTATGGCTCGCGGACCTATGGCGATGCCAAAACGTATGTTTTCCTTGGTTGAATAAAGTGTTTTTTATTGTATAAAAAGCAGTAAAACATAGAAAAAATTTACCAATTGGGCTATCGGTGTAATCGTATTTGACCTGCTGAGTAAAGCTATTCATTGTCATATTTTACCGTTCAGTGACCGCTCTATAAAAAATAAGACAAAACACTACAAAGATTGCTGTATTGTTGTTGTCAAAAATTCTGCACAAGAAACCTTAATTAAAAAGTGTGAACATAGCATATATGCACCGCATAACGGCTACGCCAGAAAAATCTTATCCATCCCGCAAATAAACAAGGCCCTTACAGACAGGCTCTGCACACAGCAAAATAAATAAAGTTAAGGCTGTCAGAAATTGTAGGACAAATTAGAAAATACACAATTTTTTATAGACGTTATTTATACTTTGCTTGTTGTAAAAGTAATAAACAGGAAAAAAAATATATTATAAATCTATATCATTTGTAATTGTGTACGCGATACCCCATAGTAAACAGTTTATCACATCATTTTAGCGTCACTCGCTACCGGCGATTGCATGTAAATTGATGAAAACTCAAAAAAACAATGACCGAACTGGTTTTATTTCCCCCCCTTGTGTCATTATGCCCGCAATGCTAACAAAAAAACTATTGTGAACCCCTGTGCATCCAAAATGACACGCATTACCCCCTAGATGAGATCCTGAAGTGTGTATGAATCAGAAAATGGGTGTCGACTTCTGGAAGTGTTTTCGACCATGTTCTGTACTTGGGGGCTTTCAAATGCGCTCTTGGTTCCACCAAAAATTGCGTTGCCTATAGCCAAGAATAGCGCTCCTCCCTTATAGTCCCTTGCTTATGCGCACCCGATAACAGCAGTTTACACCCACATGTAGGGTATGAACGAAACTTGGAAAGAAATTTGATTAACAAGGTTTTAGTTTTTTTTTTTTCTGTGATTCCTTGTATATAATTGAAACATTTTTAGCTAATAAATTGCAGATTCTAGTTGGACAAAGTGTTTGAATGTTGACAGCATTTTGCCTAAAATAAAATTTGTGATTCACGTGTTGTGTGGGGTCTATTTACTCGAAAATGCACCCCTGGATATATTCCTTAAGGGGATGTGTAGATTCCATATATGTGGGTCTATTTAAGGGGTGAGTTATAATAAGTTTTAGCACATTGTAGGGTGTCCCAAAGACCTTGAAGATGGCGCCTAATTAAAATTCGTATTGAAAATCTGAGACCTGTAGGTATAGTAGGTGCTCCTCCTTATTCAGGGGCTATGGGTGAGCCAAATAATGCACTAGGGCCACATTATAGAGGGATATTCTGCTAAAAAACGGCAGACCTGGGGGAAATGATATTAAGTTTGACATTTACCAGAGTAACATTTACTGTATTCATGTAATAATGGAAATCATATAAATATTGAAATATGCCAAGAAAGTACCACGTTTGAATTGAAATTTCACCTCCTACTTTGCCTTTATTGTTTACTGTGAATATCTAAAGGGTTAATCAAATTCCTAAATAGTTTTTGTAAAATACGTTTAAGGGGTCTAGTTTTAGATTGTGTCATTATGGTGGTATTCTGTTGAGACATACAGAGCCCCTACAACAGCGCGCGCAGTTAATCTGGGTGTGTCCCTCCTAAAAACAATGATATTTGCAAATTTTTCTTGAAAATGTGAGAAATTACGTACTCTAAATTTCCTAAGCCCCCTAATGTCGTAAAAAAAAAAATAAAGACATTTTAAAAATGATGCCAACCTTTAGTGGACATATGTAGATGCTAGTTTATCTAAACTATTTTAGTGGGGAAATAATTATTCTGTCTTGCACGCATAGAATTTTGCAACTTTCAAAATCGCAAATTTTTCCATCTTTTCAAGAAATTTTGACTTATTGTTCACAAACAAAACAGGATTGTATGGATAAAATGTGTGTCTTACGTAACTTTAAGACCGCACAATGTTGTCACGAGGGGAAAACAATCTCTGAATCAAATGGCTAGAGTGGAAAGAGTGTCCAAAAGTTATTCTACATAAAGTGACATATGTACATATTCAAAATAGGGCTTTGTCAGGAAGGTCAAACACAGGCTGGGTCCTTAAGGGGTTAAGAAAAAGATGATGTACTTTCAGTTATGAAAATGATTTAATTCGTGCGTCAGGTTGCTTGCTGTGTAGAGTTGTTTGGTTTTGATCTTTGTTTTCACAGGAGGATCTCTCGTGGATGGCGAAGACCCCTCTTAGGCTATGTATACACTACGGTCTTAAAATGGGCTCATATTTTTGCCGAGTCGTTAATTACGCGCCGAAGTGCGCGCAAATTACGGGGCTCTGGAGATCCGGTCATAAAACTGGCACTCAATTCATTACTGGTTTTAATGACACAGTTATAATATGAGAACTTGGATTACGATATTCCTCTCCCAGCCCGAGCGAATCCCCGCGCATTCCCACGGGCGGGGAGATAATTGAACGTGTCACTTTCTAGCGGCCGTTATACGCGCCGCTTAGCACGTGAATAGTTCTTATGGGTCCGGCGCAAGTGATTTAGTCGGCCCCCTGTTATACTCCCCCGCTCACCGCCACCGCCCCGTCCACACGGCGTAATTGCGGGGGCGAAATTACGCCCCGCAATTAAGAGACTGTAGTGAACATGCCTTAGATTTACACCGGGATCCCATACATGTAGGCGCCGGATTTTCGTTCAGACTGGGGCTAGGACAGCCGGACAGTAAGACGTGAACAATTTAAGTGCTGAATTATTTTGACTAGTCTTCTTAAACCAGTGAGTGATGAAGGCCAAAAATACCCCTTAGACCAATCAATTTTACAGGCTTTCCAAGATCTCCAATATTTTATCCCGAGAAAAATTAATCTGACATCAAGGAGATTCAGATGTCCTGCTGTCTCTTTATTTTAGTTCCCAACACAGATTTTTTTGACCGAGTGTGCTCAGGTTGCATCATTATTACTTCATAATTAAGAATCTAGGAAAATCCAATTGGCTTCTAATTTTTTCATAACACGACTATCGGATTACCCTGAAATTGGAAGGGGGACTGCTATGAAAACGATGTCTAGGTTAAGAACTGATTTCGTTGCCCCTAACAGACCAATCACAGGCTCATGGTAAACCAATCAGAGCTCCCATTTTCAGTTTTTCCCAGGCTCACTTGATGAAATGAAGGGGAGCTCCTTATTGGTTGCTATGAGTCTCTGAAGGGTTGCTATGGGCAACGCAATCGAAAGTCTTAGACCAAGACAGTTTCATAATAGAGGCCCCCCCAAGTGTGTGACATATTAAAAACGTCAATTTTGTAATAGGCCATTGTTCAACACGGTTGATTAGAAAATGGGGGCTGTATTTTCGGTCTCGTTAATTACGCTCGCCTGAAGTGCGCCTCAATTACGGGCCGAAAACAGGCTCGATTCAATACGGTAATTCACAGTTCAATAAGGGTGAACAAATACTAAGGATTACGTTCTCCTCTCCCCTGACACGGCGATTAGCCGATGGGGGGTGAGATAATTGACAATGATACTTTCTAAGATCGGCGTATACGTTGTTTCCGCTAGCAGTGATTGTCTATGGGGCGGCTCGCAGTGACTGGCCTCCCCGCTCACGCCACCAGCTCGCGTCCAGTACGGGAGAATTGCGGGGGCGAGAAAATTACGCCCTGCAAATACACCGTCGTATCATAGCTCAAGAAAGTAAAGACCTTTCGTACAGTGACGGGCAACTTATAATGTGGTAGATTCCAATATGACTATATAAAAGGTATTTCAATTGTATAATCAGCATAGATGTAGGCTCGTTGGGTTGTAGTCATGTAAATTAGAAGGAGGTTTTGTTTTTCTTGGGTCCAGAACCAGATATCATTTATGTGCTAATTTAAGGTAAAACAATAGGGCTTAGGATAACATTGGAAGAAAAGGAGAAAAAGCCAGTCCTTTACCGTGTATGTGTAAAAGATGAGGTGGGGCTGCACAGCTTTATATATTATGGAGAGTGTACAGGAGCAATTGCTGGTCAGAGAGGACAGTCTGAAAGCACTTTCCATCCTTCTTAAAACGTTAGATCCTTTTTGAATGGTGCAGAGAGAGTGGTTCATATTGCTAAGAGCCATTAGTGGCTTGAAACGCATCAGCAATTCTTACCTGTGCAATTTCCACGTTATGTACCATTTTCTGGCACCATTAAAGGAGCTATATGTCTAGAACTTTTGGAGCGCTGCGTGGTGCGTCGTCGCTTTCTGACTACAGGTAATAACATTGTCAAAACTTGATGATAAGCCCCCAGCGCTTTAGTATGAAAGGCGGCATGCAATCATGAAGTGTTGCAGACTAAATGGCCACATTGTGATTTAAACTGTCTAGGTTAAAATTACACTTTGTTGCCCATAGCTAAGAAAAGACCAATAACAGCCGCCCCTTTCATTTCCTTATAGACGCTCTGGAAAAAAATAGGAGGGGCTCGCTCTGATTGGTTGCTCTTTTAAATGGAGAAAATAAAGTGATGTTTTGACCTAGTCCATTTTCTTACATGTGGCTCCTCATGGGGGCATCACAGTGCTTTTGTCTCAAACTCCAGTGCCTCGAGGACCCCACCACACAAGATCACGTTTTCTGGCTTTCCTTAAGACATGCTTGTTACAGGTGATATAAATATTGTCAGTGCATTCTGTGGGAGATCCTGAAAACATGACCTGTTGGTGGGTCCTGAGGACTGGAGTTGAGAAACACTGCCCTAAGGCTATGTTCACACGGCTTAAACTGGGACTGCGCTAAATACGGGGTGAAATACGTTCCAGTCATTACGGTAATCCACAGTTCTCATAGAGAACTATGGATTATGTCTCCTCTCCCCGCTCGCACAATACGACGAGCAGGGAGATAAGTGACATATCAATTAACAGCGGCGAATACGTGCCACTAGTAATGAGTGGGAATTACATGGAAATCCCTAAAGAAGCATTTATGCTATCTACCATACATGAAAAAAATGTCTGAATGTCTATGGGGCCGGCGAGCTGCCAGCCCCCCCGCCCCGCAGTAGATCACGTGAGCTCCCAAACTCCGGCGGAATTGCAGGGCGTAATTACGCCCCACAATTACACCGTGTGAACAGAGCCTAAGGGTCTGAAGGCACATGGAGAGCATTGCAAACTTGGCAAACACCAAGCTGAGATTCACTTTTCATAATTGCGTAAAATAGTAACAACTTGACAAACATGGCTAGAAAACATAGAAAAAGAGGGCAGGATACTTATCAAATCCAAACAGGTTAGTCCATCTTGTACAACATTTGTGTGTGGACGGCCCGAGGATGTAGCTATCCCTCTCCAATTTAAAAATTTTGTACAAGATGGACTAACCTATTTGGATTTGGTAAGTATCCTACCCAATTTTTTCTATGTTTTCTAGACATGGTTGTCAAGTTGTTACTATTTTATACAATTATTAAGTGAATCTCAGCTTGGTCTTTGCTAAGTTTGTATGTGCATGTGGGATTTGAGAAACCCACACAGACCAGCAGGGTGGATACTACCAATTAATGAACAGGAATATTGTAAAACAGACTGATTTTTTTTTCCCCCCCCCATTTCCTGGAATATATTGAAATCTTTACGACTATTAGGTCGACATTTGAGGAGATAGCAAATATTACGGACTCTCGGGCCGAGATGTTCTATTTCACAGATATTGAAATAAATAACATTCTAAAGCGGGCTGAAATGGCTTGAGCACCTAAGGGAGCTTTCACACAGTGCAGTTTTGGTGCAGTTTTAACTGCTCTCCAGTTACACTGCCTTTATTCCCAGCAAGTTTCTTTCAGTTGTCTAAATTGTTCAGAAAGGTGTTTCAAGTAAGTAATCACTGACTGTGTCTGAAATCTGGTGGATACAAACACACTAATCGATTACTCACTTTCCAAACAGTTTAGGTAAGTGAAAGAAGCTGCTGGGAATAAATGCAGTTTAATTGGAGCACAGTTAAAACTGCACCAAATCTGCGCTGTGTGAAAGCACCCTAAGGCCCTGTTCACACGTCGGGTTTGGCCGCCGCGGCCAAACCTCGTCCTAACCTCGCCGCAAACTCGCGTCTCCAGACGCGGGTTTGTGGCGCGGGCGCTGGGCGTGGTCTCGGCACGGGTGGGGTGTGGCTTGCGGAGAGGGTTTACCCCCATGCAAATTAATAGGCGGGGGCAAACCGCACCGCGGGCCAGCCGCGCACCACCCGCGGCAACACTGCGCGGCCGCCACGCTGAGAACTCCCTGTCAAGAATTGACAGGAGAGTTCTCACACACGCCCGGCAAGGCCGCGGCCAGTCCCGCGGCATGTGAATATTAACGCGGTTTCCAATAGGAAACCATGTTAAACTAGGCGCGATTTGGACACTGTTTTGGCCGCGGAAACCGCGTCGGAACCCGCGGCCATAACCGCGGCTAAATCCGTCGTGTGAACAGGGCCTAAGGAAGAAAGAAACTAATTTAACTCTTCATGCATCCACTATTGCAAAATACGTCAAAGTGGCTCGAATACCGAGAGGTTTAAGAAGTCCATTACAGCCCATACTGTTACAAGACGACATTAAATATCGGGAGCGATGGTATGCCATTGGAAATAGATACTCTATGGATTTAATGTATTTAGACCAAACAAAGGCTGAGATTTTACAGGTAGAGGAGGAATATAAAAGATCAACTACTCTTGAACAATTTAAATAATTAAGAAGTTTGAAAGAGACACCAAGGACTATATGTTAAATTGTGTTTACACCTGGGCGGAGGAGAGATCGTGGTACCGCTTTAAATCTAATGCGGCTAAGACGAATAGAGGAAATAGGAACCAGTTTAGACGATAATTCGGCAATTGACCATGGATTACAACGACCCTCTAATAAGAAGAAGTCGTCTAAAAGTAAAAATAAAGATTTTTTTAGACGGAATGAGTACTCCAGAAGATTTGGAACCTGGCTACAGCAATGGAGCAGCCACAAGCAATATAGGCAGACAACTATGCCCTATCAATTCAAGGATCAACAGGAGCAAAAAGAAAATTATAGAAGATTTGGCTAATAACATTTCATCTAAAACTTTGACTGCTGCACAAATGTCTGTCATTAATAAGGTGTTAAACTTTGTACCTATACATGAACAACAGTTCTTTGATTTTTCAGTGGATTTTTACCACATGTATCGGAAAATGCCTGTGGAAATGTTCTGGTATCAAAAAAATAAAGTTGCTAATTCTCTTTCCAATAAATTTACTATTAAGATTTATAAAAAAGTTAATTTGATCCTTAGGGAGTGGTGATTTTCTTTAGGAAGGGATTAACTGATGTGATCCAAGAATCAATAGCAGATCCGCATGGCAAGTGCTCACTAATGTCGGTTGAGATTGATGGATCTTCGTTCATATGACTGAATATTTATGCGGCCAATGTTCTTGATGACCCCTTTTTCCCCACAACTTTTAGCTTTACTACAGACACTTGCCTCATCTGGCATTATTTGGGGAGGAGATTTCAATTTGACTTTAGACCTAGATCTTGATTATACATCACAGAATCCAACTTTGAATTCATGGGCTTGTTTACTGGCTTCCACTAGGTTGCAGTAGCATCCAGGTCTGTAGCTATAGAAACCAGTGCTGGCAGCCTATCAGGAGAGATTGAACAGATCTGTAGCTATAGCGACCTGAGGAGCTGATGCAGCCTATCAAGGGAGATGAAATCAGGTGCTGTCTATAGCGACCTGAGTGACTGTTTGCAGCACATAAAAGGATATCTTGGAATAGGTAGAAACTGTTAAATGACCATATCATGATTGTTTTAT
>JAODAL010056831.1:0-23051 GCA_025379985.1 Phyllomedusa bahiana
GGGAGTTTTTCCCTGACAGAAGTCATTTTTATATTTTTTTTGGGGTCATGTTGCTGTGAGATACAACTATAATCATGGTCCTTTGGAACAGAAATGTGGCTTCTAAGTGGCATTTCTCCCTCACAATTTTTAACAGTGGTTGAGAAGGGCATTTTTATAATTTTTTGGGTCATGCTGCTTTGAATGCAGCAATACTACGGGTTCTATTCTAAAAAATGTTGTTTCTAACAGAACATTTTGTTGTTCACAATTGTCCCAAAGTGGCTCAAGGGTCATGTTTTTTAATTTTTGGGGGCATTTTGCTGTGAAATGCAGCTTTATACAGCTCCTTTTTGTAAAAATGTGGTTTCTAACAGACATTTGTTCTTCACAATTGTCAAAAGTGGCTCAAGGGTCATGTTTTGATGTTTTGGGGGCATTTTGCTGTGAAATGCAGCTATACTACAGATCCTAGTCTAAAAAATGTGGTTTTTAACAGACATTTGTTCTTCACAATTGTCAAAAGTGGCTCAAGGGTGATGGTGCTGTCAAAAACAGGAATAGGTAGGGGCACTGTTAATGGACACATATTGCAAAATGGGCTTGTTTTTGTAAGATCTTTAAAATAGCTTGCAATCCCTGTAGTGAGATAACCCATTTAAAACAATTAAAAAAAAAAAAAACAAAGACGTGGTGGGATTCCATCCTATTTTTAAAAAATGTTTTTTTCTAGAATTAAAACTACTAAAAAACTGGCATGTACAAAATAGCTGATACAAATATTCCTCTGAATTGTACAAGGGAGGTCAGGAAGATTGAACAGAGGGAGGTTACCCAGGACAGGTCTAGTCAATGTCGTTCAACTAAAATGGTGGTTCAAAGACTCCTTTTCCCGGCACTTTTAAAATCTGGGGGTCAATGGAGGTTTGGGGCTCATTGCTGTGGCCCCGGACAGGTATAGTCAATGTCCAGTTCAACTAAAATGGTGGTTCAAAGTCTCCTTTTTCCAGCACTTTTTAATCTGTGGGTCAGACAGGTTTAATGGTCATACTGTGGTACAGAACAGGTCTAGTCAATGTCCAGTTCAACTAAAATGGTGGTTCAATTACTCCTTTTCCCGGCACTTTTTAATCCGTGGGTCAGACAGGTTTAATGGTAATATTGTGCTACAGAACAGGTATAGTCAATGTCCAGTTCAACTAAAATGATGGTTCAAAGACTCCTTTTCCCAGCACTTTTTAATTGTGGCTCAGACAGGTTTAATGGTCATACTGCGGTACAGGACAGATATTTGTTTAAAGTCCAGTTCAACTAAAATGGTGGTTCAAAGACTCCTTTTGCTGGCCCTTTTGAAATCTGGGGGTCATGCAGGTTTGGGGCTCATGCTGTGGCCCAGGGCAGGTCTAGTCAATGTCCAGTTCAAACTAAAATGGTGGTTCAAGATCCTTTTCCAGCACTTTTGTAAATGTGGGGGTCATGTGGTTTGAGGTCAAAGCTGTGGCCCAGGACAGGGTATTCTATGTCAGTCCTACTAAAATGGTGGTTGAAAAAACTCCTTTTTCCAGCACTTTTTAATCTGGGGTCATGCAGGTTTTAGGGTCATGCTGTGGTAAAAGGCAGGGATAGTGAATGGTGTGTGACTTTTTTTCTGTGGCTTTTATAACCTAAGTGTGTTGCCTAAGATGTAGCAGTATCCATTTGGGCTGTTGTGGATGTTTAATTCCAGCTTCTCCAGCCCTGTTTGGGGTTGTAATTTAAAGAATGTGTTGTTCCTCTCTCATAGACTTTAATGGTCATTGGGACCGGCGATAATGGGATTATTTTGGAAATATTGGAAAACGGGCTTGGGGGTTTTTTCCGGAAATTTTTGCTATCAAAACCCCCATTAGATAGTCCAAAAGGGAATCACTTTATCAAAATTTTCCCTCTACAAAATTTTAATGGGCCCGGGGAAAAGTACTGGGAAAAAGGGTTGGGGGGCCCCCGTTGGGAAAATGGCAAGGAATTTTCCGGGCCCCGGCGCCAAAAAGTGGGGTTACTGAGGGGACCTTTGTTTTCCTTAGGTTCCCCCAGCCTCTGCAGGCATTAAAAAGGTCCCCCTGTTTGGTTTTGGGATTTTTGGCTCACCGTTTTTGTGATCATTTTTTTACCCCCACAGGGGTGAGATCTTTTCGTGGGGCCCCAAGGGTGGAGGGGGATTAACAGTGGTCCTTTTTATTGGGCCCTTTCCCTTTTTTAATCATTGCTCCCACAGGGTTTATTTTTTTCACACCAAAACTTTTTGCCTATTGCAGAATTTAGTTTTTCCCAGCCTGGTTTCAGTTTCTACAAAATTTTTTTTCTGGTTTTCCTTTAACAGCTTTTTGGCTTCAAACCCAAATGTGAAATGTGTTTGGGGGGTTTTTGGACAAAGGGGTCATTTAAAATGAAAAACAAGTTCAAACAGGGGCCATTACTACCGGGAATGGAGTTGGGGGACAAAGGGGCCTCTTAAAAGAAGAAGTTACAGGTAGTGAGAGCCCAAAAACTTGCTTTTTGGGAGGTGGGCCCAAAACTTAAAAATTCCCCCCAAAAATTTGCAAATTTAAAATTTTTTCCAAAAACAGAAAAATGTGGAAAAAAATTTTTGGTATTTGTTTTCTCAATTTTTCCCCATAGTTGATTTTACCTATGATGTCAAATTTCAGGCCCCTTCATTTTTTAAGTAAGGGGAACTTTCACAATTTGTTGCTGAATTTTAATATTTTTTTTTCCCCCCGTATTTCTTATTCAATTTAAAAATTAAATTCATTGAAAAAAAAAATTTCTTTTCTTTCAAAAAAAGGGAAATTTCAAGACCCCCAAAATGTTGAACGAAAAGGATATATATATATTTTAAAAATATATATTTGTTTTTCGGTGAAGATTTCCTTTAAGTTATGGTAGGGGGGCCCGTTTGCGAAGGGACTTTAATTCCATTCCGGGGGTTCCCGGATTAGGGCACCCCTGTTTTTGTGGGGGCTGCCCGTACACAAAAAAACCCGGGGCAAAGGCCCAAATGGAGGATTACAGAAAACAGCTCTAAGTTTCCTTGGTTTTGTGGTTTGGGGGGTTGCACCCGGTTTGGGGAAAAAGGTTAAGGGGGCCCTTTATTCCCTCATGGCCCAAAAAAAAAATTTTAAACAACTAATTATTGAAGGGGGCATTTTTATTTTCACCCCTACACCCCAAATTTTCAAAAGGGGGAGGAAAGGGTCGGACCCGGGCCACCGGGGGGTCGGTGAAAACCCCGGTGGGCCCCCCTGAGCCCCTGTGGAGAATTGACTTAATTTGAAAAAGGAAACGACAAAGGGCCCCTTCTAACCTATGGAGAAAAAATTGGGCCAATCATTTTAAAGGCAGGACAGTTCAAAATACCGAAAAAAAAGGAAAAAAAAAGGGTGATTGGCCGCCCAGCTTACCAATCCCGAGCACCTTTTTCTCATAGGGGTTCTAAAGAGGAAAAGAAATTCAGAAGGGAGTAAAAAAAGGGGGGCGGTTTTTTTGGGCCCAAACGGGATGACGACCTCCTATAGTTTTCTTAAAGCAAATTGAAATAAAACTGAAAATGGGGCCGAAAAACAAATGAAATAAATGCCCAAAGTTTTGTCCCAATGGGGTTTTAAAAAATGAAAAATAATTTTGGGAGTAAAGAAAAAAAAAAAAATTAAAACAATAAAATCCTGTTTATTTCTTTATTTTCCCTTTCACCCCCTACTATTTTAACCTTGGCTAAAGAAAAAAAAAAGAAAAAAAACCAATTTTATTTAAATTAAATTTTTTTTATTTACCCCCCATATTTTTATTCCAAAATTTTTTTTAGACCTCGGGACCAAATTTCGGCCCGTATTTTCATTTGGGTTTTTTGGCCCTGTACATTTTTTTTTCAAATTTTCCTTAGAAAAAAACCCATAGGGCGGTTTTGCCGCTCACCCCTTGGTCCAAAAAACCCCCGCCTTTTTTTAACCTTAAACCAACACCCAAAAAGAGCCCTCTGCCCTTTCTTTTTTCCCCTAGAAATCCCATGGAAAAGTAGCTTGGGGCTCTGGGTTTGGGGTAAACTGGACGAGCCCCCCCCCCGCTTCAACCCCAAACACCCCTTTTCTGCCTTTTTTCTGTATTTTTAACTGTCCCCCCTTTGAATATGAAAATATTTCTCCTTTGGTTAGAAATGGGTCCCTGTCGCTTCATTTTTCCCGATTTGGGGGGAAAATTTTCCCCCATAGGTTAAAAATGGGCCACTTTTAGCTCCTATTCGATTGGCTGGTTTTTGCCCCCACCAAAAGAGAAGAGCTTAAACAATTTTGGGAAATTTCTTTTTTTCCCCGGCAATTTTTTCCCCCTATTTTCAAATTCCCCTTTTGAGGCGCCGGTTCCCCTGGCGACAAAAGCGGTTTTAGCCCATCTAATTTATTTATTTTTAGAAAGGGCTTAAGCGGGTTTTTTTGATAATGATTTACAAATAAAAAAGTTTTTTTTATTTTACTCCCTCTTTCACGGGCACAGAGCGCCGGGGATTGCAATTGCGCCATCTCTCCTAGACTACCCAAAGGGAGAAAAGTACTCACGCCCCGATTGGCTGGGGTAGCTAAGCCCCCGCTAGGGTCAGCCAATCCCGCTTTTCTGTTTTTACTGTCTTTTAAAAATGTCCCGCCTTTGATTTTTATTTTGGGCAAAAAAAATTTTCCCATATGATATAATTGGGGCTTTGTCGCTCCATTCTGAAATTTTTTTAATTCTCCTCCCTGGTTTTAATGGGTCTTTGTCGTCCTATTTGTTTTACTGGTTTTTAACCCCACCCAAACAGAAAACGTACCGAAATTTTTAATTACTTTATTTCCCGGCAAATTTTTTCTATTGAATTCCCCCTTTTAGCGCCGGTCTTTAGGCCCCCCAAAAACCGTTGTTCGGATAGAAAAATTTATGTTTAATTTAAAGGGTTTTAGCTTTTTTTTTCAGAAAAAAATTTTAAAACTTTAAAAAAAAAAAAAAATTTTTTTTAATCAAAAATCCATGCCGACCAAACGCTGATTGCCGAAGGGTTTCAATTTTCGCCGATCTCCCAAAACCACAATGGGGGAAGTGCCGCGCTCTGATTGGCTGGGAAAAGCCAAAACCCCCCCTACTCCAAACCCAATTTAGCTTTTTTTAAAATTTTTAATGTATTTTTAAACTGTCCCCCCCTTTTAATGTTGATTTGGGTTCCCAAAATTTTTCCATAGGCTTAATGGGTCCCTGTCGCTCAATATTCTGAATTGGGGAAAGCCAGGCCCCCCCCTAGCTCAGCCAATCAGCTTTTTCTGCATTTTTACCAGTATTTTGAACTGGGCCCCCCTTTGATTTTGATTGGTCAATAGGGTTCCCAAAGGGTTTTTAATGGTTTTACTGTCACCCCCTAAATTTTAATTTGGCCCTTTTTTGCCAACCCAAAAAGAAATTTGCTTTCAAAAAGTTTGAATAATGTTTTTTTTTCCGGCAATTTCCAAAATCCCAAAATTTTTTGATATGGGGCCGTTCCCAGATTTTTTGGGAAAATGATTTTTTTTATGAAATTTTTTTTTTTTTGAAAGGGGTTTTTGCTCCCCTTTTTGAGAATTGGGTTTTTCCCTTTATAAAGGCGTTTTTTTAACTTTTCCCGCACGGACATCTTTTAAAGGTTTCTCCGCTGTTTTCCCGCCCGTTTCGACCCCCAAAAATGTGAGGGGCAGTCCCCCCCAGCGGCCCCTGTCCCCGCACTGTGCCCCCCCAAAACTTTGGGGAGGCACGGCGGACTTTTTCCCCGCATGAATTATTGCCCCTTTCCTCGGGCGGCGAAAACAAAAGGGACAACGCCCCAATGCGCCTAATTTCCCGGGACTGTCCCCAAAACACTTTCAGGGCGGGTTCCGGGGCTTTACATGGAAAATTTATTGGGGCGGCGCCCGGCAAACCGGGCATTAAAAACAAATGCAGATTTTGCCGGGGAAAAACCGGGGGAAAAGGGACCCCCCCGAAAGTGGCGAGATTCTTTCAGTCACCCAATGTGTTTAGGGTCCTTCCTTAAGAGTTACAAAACTATGTGTGGGGGTTTTCATGAGGGGGTTTCCCGCCAAGTTTTATAAAAAACATGTAGTTTTACATAAAAGGTTTGGGTTAACCTGCCCCAGAAAAATACATAAAAATACAGGGTGAGTGCCTGTGGGGTGCCCCCAAAAGGGATGAAAATCAAAAAATTTTGTGTCCCCGAGAGCAGGGGTTAAACGAATAGGGGTTTTTGGAGGACTGCCAAAAGATATTTTTCCCCAAGTGCACTTAACTGGGACTGTAAGTTTGTTTGAACGGGCCCCAAAAGGTTTTGAAGCTCCAAGAAAAAGGTACCTCACATTCAAAAATTTTTTGGGACGAGCATGGGGAAATTTTTGGGTGATTTTAAGCATTTTGTCGAATCAAGACAGGCTGCAGAGAACCTGGGGGAAAGGGGGTATACAGATTTAAAATTTTAAGAATGTAAGGGTGGGGCACTATGTGGAGAGGGTTTTTGGGTGGAGTGGAAAGAGTTTAAAAAACTTTTTTGTAAGGGCACAAGGTAGACTTAAAATAAAAACCTTTAAAAAGAAATTTTAAAAGGTTTTCAATTTAACAAATTTTACCTCTTATCATGAGTTTTTAAATTTCATATCAAAAAACTTTTTTTCTTAAAAAAAATGGTTTAAAAATGCGCAAAATAAAATTTAAAAAAGTAATTTAAACATCAGAGCAAGAGTCCTCCAATGATGACGTGGCTACTTTTTGCAGCAAAATGAAATTTAATCGCTTGGCTCAGCTATTAGGCATTTTCAAAAACTTTACTGAAATACCCAAACCCCAAAATTTCAAATCAGAAAATCCAAGAAAAAACAATGCTACCACTTTTCCTTCATCTTGGCATGATCTTGGTTCAGTCCAAGCTGCAAAATGTACTTAAGTTGGGCCCATTCTGAACACTTAATTGTCCCCCTCTGAAAATTCTTTTCTTTGTTAATTTTACAATTTTCATCACAATTAAGATTAGGAAAGGCATGTGACCTCACTGATTTTCTATTGTGATAGGATTTTTAACACCCGAAAACCCGGGGGCCCTTTTACAATATGGGGCCCTATAAGAAATGAAAAAAAAACACAAAAAAGGGGCAATAATTAAAGGTATGAATAGTAGCCCCATATAACTGAGAATCCACAGGGAGGCCAAAAGCAAAAGCTGGGCCAAATGTTCTGTTTCTCTCTACAAAAAGGAGCACTTTTTTTTCAGCTGAGTGGGCTCACTCAACCTCTGGACTCCATAATGGCTGCTATGGCCACAACAGCTATAGTTATGCCCATGCTAGAATCTGACTTAAACATTTATTTCATTCCTCCAACCTCTTAATTCCTTGCAATAAACTGTTTCGGCATTCTTCTTTACAGAGAGAAATCCCATGTTAAGTTTCTTTTATTTGTCAACAAATGTGAACTCATCAATACTTTATCGTAATTCCTACATTATCTAAATATAAAAGGGATTTAACTGAAAATAGGACAATATTAACCCCTACCGACATTTGACAAACCCATACGTCATGGTCGGGAAGGGGTTCCTGTAAATTGATATATGGGTGGATCGTGAGGATTGTCCACGCTCACAAGTGAAGCTTGCATGATCGCAGCATGGGACAAGCTGTATATTACCACTGGTCCCATGCTGTATCGTCCGCAGCTGTAATTCACCTTGGCTGTGGGCGACTAGCCTCTTAGCTGATGCAATTAATCTCAATTGTGGCAGCTAATAAAAAGACAAGGGAGGGAGGACCACTCTGTTCCCATTAGCACGGCAGTCAATGGCTTTCCTAGAAGCCCGAAAGTCTAACAAAGGCTTTTGGGCTTCTCATGCCCTGTGGGCATGGCTGGGCATAGTGATTGACAGTTGCCATTAATGCTGTGTACTGCTCTCCATTATAACAGTGACCGAAGATCACTGTTACAAGTCTACTATGGGGACAAGTAAAAAAATAAAGTGAAATAGTGCAAAATCAGTAAAAAAAAAAGAAAAAAAATTAAATAAAAACATGTACACCGCCCTTTATAGATACCAATCTCCCCCAAAAAGATGCAAAATAAATAATTTACACATGTTCGGTATGTCCGCTTGCGTAACGACTTACACTTTAAATTTGTCATGTTATTTAACCGGCACGGTGACTGCCATAAAAAAAAGTCACAGAATTGTGGTTTTTGTTCATCCTGCAGCACATAAAATGTGATAAAAAGCAATCAAAAGTCATATAAATGCCAAAGTGTTATCATTGAAAATGTCAGATGCAGGCCTGCATAGGCCCAAAGATGAGGTTATGGCAGATAAGGTTTTTCAGGGTTGGGAACGCGATTTCCCTGATATGGATATTGCAGGGGCTGTTCTAGAGGGCTGGTCGAGAGTCAGGAAGATGATAATAGATGAGGCTTGGAGGGACACATACTTCCGAGTGGCCCATCGAGCTATCTTCGGCTTTAATATCCCTCCACACCCGTCCTTTCCAGACCGATTAACGACATGTCCCAAATGCTCTGAGCCTCTGACTAACCTAGCTCACGGGTTATGGAGTTGTCCTGCAGTCGGGAACTTCTGGTCTAATCTTATTCGTGAGTTGAATTCTAAACTAGGGACCTCGATACCCCTAGACCCCAAGACGCTACTATTCCATAACCTATCAACTAGCAGAAGAGCTTCTCAATGCAATAAAGTACTGCATGTCGCGATATTGGCGGCCAAACGGTGCCTGCTGGGCTCGTGGCTGGAGCCTAGGACCCCGTCATTAACTAGGGTGATCCAAGCTCTTAAACATCAAATGAATATAGACAGGCTAAATGTGTTAGACAAAAAAGACACTCAGGCGGAAATTTTTTTTGAAGATTGGCAAATATTTATCGAGGCGTTTTCCTCGGTCTCTGAGATCTCCTTTATCATGCGCCCATTCCTGAATACCACATGGTATTGGTCAAATAGCATGGCGGGGTCGCTGGGTAGACTACAAACAAGAGCGGGTAGTTCCCCCGGGTAGTTTCGGATGGTGGATAGGTAGTAGGGGTAATAAACGGCTTATCCTTGATACATCAGGTAGGGACCGTTAGGCTCCTGTTTTGATCTATAGCTTTGTACACGATATACGTAAACCCATGTTCACAATGTTTTTGTTTATGTCCTTTTGCTGGTGAATATCTTTTCCCCTGTTGGGATAGCGATTAACCTACTTGTTGCTCTTTAATATTGAGGGTCTTGATGCTTATGGTTAACATATGTATGATCTATATATGCTATCTCTAAGACCCCATCTGTTTATGTCAACCTTTACAGAGTATTATAATTTGTACTTCATTCTGTGGTTAATCCAGTATGTTTATATTTGGAAAATCAATAAAATTTTCTTGATAAAAAAAGAAAATGTCAGTTCATCCCACAAGACAAAAGTCCTTACAAAACAATGCAAACAGTCTCTGAATTACATTGATAGGTAAAAATATCAAAAAGTTATTCTCACATAAGTTCAAACATGTCAGATTTCAAAAATGGAGCTCTGTCAGGAAGATCAAAACTGGCTGCGGCGGTAAGGGGTTAAAAAAGTGGCAAAATGCATGACCAAGGGAAAATTTGGAGGCAGATATTGTATGTTGATGGGTGGGGGGAGACAAATATTGTATGTGGGCTGGTGGGAGTTATCTGCCAGGCTGACTTTTAGTCATAAATGTATCCCATAAATACAGTATAAAATCCTTACACAGCTCTATGGACAGAAAAGTGAAAACAGTTTTGACTCTTAGTATATAGTAACATTAAAATGTGATGATTATGATTTATGAATGAAGGGGCCTGTAAAAAGAGGCATGAAGTAAAAAGTAGGGGAGTGGCCAGTAAAACGCCAAAATTAGCGACAGTGCAGGGTAGCAAAAGTTCTAACTACACCATGCATATAATGTGATTGTATGCTTCTGAGGTGACGGCAGGCTGGTATTTTTAGCATGGGAATGGACCAATATTCATGGACCTTCCCATTTTAGTTGAACTGGACATTGACTATACCTGTTCTGTACCACAATATGACCATTAAACCTGTCTGACCCACAGATTAAAAAGTGCTGGGAAAGGGAGTCTTTGAACCACCATTTTAGTTGAACTGGACATAGACTATCCCTGTCCTGGGCCACAGCATGAGCCCCAAACCTGCATGACCCACAGATTAAAAAGTGCTGGAAAAAGGAGTCTTTCAACCACCATTTTAGTTTCACTGGACATAGACTATACCTGTTCTATACCACAGTATGACCATTAAACCTGTCTAACCCACAGATTAAGAAGTGCCAGAAAAAGGAGTCTTTCAACCACCATTTAAGTTGAACTGGACATTGACTATATTTGTCCTGGGTAACCTACATCTGTTCAAGCCTTCCTGTACCTCCCTTGTACAATTCAGAGGAATATTTGTATCAGCTATTTTGTGCATGCCAGTTTTTTAGTAGTTTAATTCTAGAAAACACATTTTTAAAATAGGATGGAATCCCACCACATCTTTGTTTCTCTTTTTTTAAATGTATTAAATGGGTTGTCTCACTACAGGTATTGTTAGATATGTTAAAGATCTTGAAAAAACAAAAAACGAGCCACTATTGACAATTGTGAAGAACAAATGTCTGTTAGAAACAACATTTTTTTTATAATAGGACCTGTAGTATTGCTGCATTTCAAAGCAGCATGACCCAAAAATTTATAAAAATTACTTCTCAGCCACTGTTAAAAATTGTGAGGGAGAAATGCCACTTAGAAGCCACATTTCTGTTCCAAAGGACCATGATTCTCGCTGTATCTCACAGCACCATGACCCCAAAACCATTGACAATGAGAAAAATTCTAAAGATGAAGTGAGTAAATGGAATACGGTTTTGTCATGAAACCTTGGTGTCTTTTACAGTCTCCTCACAGTAAAACCAGCAAAATGAACTTTTGGGAACTGAGAATAAAAATTGCAGTAAGAAATTATCATTTAAAAAAAAAAGTTTTCAAGTGGACCATTTCTGTTTGAAGAGGAATGTGAAGTAGACCGGCAACTAATCAGTGACCTCAGAAATTGGGGCCATAACATCATCAGAGATCCATGCCTGATTCATCTTGATGAAAGTCAAACGATCCACATTATCTGTGGAAAGCCGGATGCGTTTGTCTGTAATGACTCCTCCAGCTGTGCTGAAGGTCCGCTCAGATATGACGCTGGCTGCTGGGCAGGACAACACCTCTATGGCGTGGCCAGCGAGCTCGGGCCATTCATCCATTTTGGATACCCAGAAGTCAATTGGGTCCAGAACACATAAAAAAACATCGGTGTTGAGACACAGATAGTCGTGCACCATGATCTTAAGCTGGTCTCTGTGTGTTGTATGTGTGCCCTGCATTACATGCGTTGGTGAGGTGGTAAATAAGGATTGACAGAGGTCACCCATTAGTAGTGATGAGCGATTACATTGACTATCATCATCGAGTCGATAGTCGATATCAGCAATTATCAAGACAATATCCGATAGTCGATAATAGATTATCGCCGGTGACCAATAAAGTCTATGGGAGAGGAACACCTTCATTATTACACCAAAACAGGGCTGGAGAAGCTGGAATTAGCATCCACAACAGTCAAATGGATACGTGCTACATCTTAGGCAACACATTTAGGTTATAAAAGCCACAGAAAAAAAACTCACAGACCCTTTTTACCCCTTCTTGCCCCACACCGCCCCTTAAAACCCTGCATGCCCCACAAATTAAAAATCCAAAAGGCGTATGATTTAAACCCATCATTTTATTGAACGGGACATTGCTATCCCTGCCCTGGAACGCGTATGACCATTAAACTGTCTGCCCATAGATTAAAAAGTGCCGGAAAAAGGAGTCTTTAAAAACCCCATTTTAGTTGAATGGACATTGTATACCTGTTTCTGTCCACAGTTGACCATTATCCGTCTGCCCACAGTAAAAAAAAATGGGAAAAAAGGATTTTTGAACCCCCTTTTATTTGAACGGACATTGACTACCTGCCCG
Source organism: Phyllomedusa bahiana (assembly GCA_025379985.1). Lineage (NCBI taxonomy): Eukaryota > Metazoa > Chordata > Amphibia > Anura > Hylidae > Phyllomedusa > Phyllomedusa bahiana. The sequence goes on from JAODAL010056831.1 coordinate 12,068, forward strand.
GGGCCACAGCATGAGCCCCAAACCTGCATCCCCCCAGATTCAAAAGTCCCGGGAAAAAAGGGAGTTTTTAAAACCCATCATTTGTTGAACGGGAAAATTGACTATCCTTCCTGTCCCACAGTAGACCTTAACCTGTCGCCCTCCAGTTTAAAAAGTGCCTAAAAAAGGGGTTTTTAAACCCACCATTTTGTTGAATGGACATTGACTATACCGTTCTGTCCATAGTAGACCATTAAAACCGTCTGCCCCACAGATTAAAATGTGGGAAAAGGAGTCTTTGAACCACCGTTTTATTGAACTGGACTTCACTATACCTGCCCTGGGCCACAGCATGACCAAAAAACCTTCGACCCAAATTTAAAAAGTGCCGGAAAAAGGAGTTTTCAACCACCATTTTATTTTGTGAAGGTAAAGGGGTTTGAACCAAATGTTTTTGATGCATAACTATAAAATTCCCAAGCTTTTCCCCTTTGACATCATTTCAGCTTGAGAAAAAACCCATTTTTTGGAGAATGATACAGCAATATGAAGCACTCAAAAAGGTCGCGGTTCGGATGTAACATTTTTGTTTTCGCTTCCTCAGGATGCGCGTCTTGTTTTCACCCTTTTTGAAGAAAATTATTTTACTGGGAACTAACTTAGTTTTGGCAAAAAAATGACTCCCAGGAAAAATTTTTTACTCAAGCAACGTGGCCAATGAAATCTACTCAGAAGCGCCTAAATATGGACATACATCCTCCTCTCAAACTCTATCGCGCCCGCGCTTGCTTTATTACAGTCTACAAAAATGTGTGTAATGATTTTATTGTCAAATTGCTTGGAAATGAAGAAATTTTAACCAGAACTCTGCGTTGACTCAGTTTCTAACGGCGATAATGTTCCCCTGTCGTGATTTGGAGTTACCGGGACAACGGTGACCCCAGTGTGGTAAACGTCCCGACACTTTGGCGGCCAATCGTGGGCGTGGGTGAGTGTAGGGTGTGGCCTCGAGGAGGATCCAGGACCCCCGTGAACCGAACACTGCCAGAGGCGCTCGAGGACCGGAGGATATCAAATTGAGGATGCAGCCTCTACAAGGTCACGGTGAGTTGATACATCTATGGGTATTTAAATACCGTGGACATGTGATGTCTCCCGGTTAGTAGATTGCTTGTGGCATCTGGTCCGCGGCGTGGCACAATAAAGTGGACTCGACCTAGAAAACTTTGGATCCAGCCGGCCACTTACCGAACTTTGTTTTGCTGTGGACTTCCTAGGTAGTTCGGATTTGTCACTGTTTCATTCACGAACCCTTTGCCGGTTATGGTTTGTGGATAATATAGTGGGAACCTTGACAGTCTCTAAGGTTTATATTGTTGAGTGGTAGGGAGTCCTCGGGTTATTTTTAGGACAGATCTGTGTATTACTAGAATATTCAGGTCGGGTCCGGGTTGGAACTAATTCACTAGTGATTGTTTGGGACGATATTTATGTATAATATATGTTTTGACAAAGACCGGAGGGTACGGTCCCACATTGTGGAACCAAGGTGTGGGACTATTTTGGTTAGGTTAGGGATCTTTATTATTTTGATGAAATTCCTTGTGTGTGAGGACCGGATCCGGGCACAGGCCGGTGGCCACGGCTGTGTAGTCTTTGTCAGGATTGGAGACTCCCCAAATCGTAGGAGCACCAAAATGTTTAATCTGTTTCAAAAAGGAGCATAAGTTGCCTGAAAGAGGCAGAGACTGTCAAGGAGATTGTTTGTAGGAAAAAGGAAAAACTTTGTTATACATGCTGTAAAATGTATAAGTTGGTGGGATTTAGATCAAAGAAGGGCAGATTGCAGCCATCCAAGTGGCAGGAATAATAGAGAAGTTTGAGAGGAAAATTGTTCAATAAGGGATGGCTGGAGGATGGCACAGGCTCACTCCGAGTGGCTAAAATGTTTGCAAAAGAATGTCACTCCAAACTGTATGGTATATGAAAAAAGTGTTGTTCGATGTGATAGTTTGTGCAAAGAAGCCACTGCGCCACCGCCTTAATGGCGGCCACTGGCGGACCCGAGGGGTGGACCTGTAGTGCCATGTGGGATGCAAATTCCTATTGGCCAGAGGATTGTAGGAGGTGTGGGCTCCAAAAACGCCGCCCCTAAGGGCTAGTCCAGAAACCGCCCTAGCCGCCCCCTATACACCTGGTTACATCCCAAGGACGAGTATTATCAGGGACCTCCTGCTGTTGTCCCTCCCACAGAGGTCCCTGTAGTACACCCCAGGCCACCGCCCCCAAGCACCGATCCACCCGCCCTGCACCAGTCATGGTTGTAGGAGGTGCTGAAGAAACAGAGGGGACACGCACATCGAACGCCAAAGGCCACCGGAACCCTGGAGGGGGTGGAATGACCGAAGTGCAGTGGTCACCTCCCCGTTCCTACATGGTGGATTCCGGGGAATGGGTTTGGCTCCTAGATCATTGTACATCCCTCCAAGGTGCATGTCTTACAATGAAGGAGAAATGGGGACCTAAGCTTAGTTGCATGTTGTCAACGGTAACTGGTGGACAAGTGTTATTCTTCCTTGGACATGGGGATATTCTGACCATAGGGTCGGTGCCATTGTTAACCCTGCCAATACCCAATTGTCACCAACGAGGGGGATTGGCAGAGACCTCTGGAAAAAAGCTGGTTGAGAAGGCCCAAAACAAGATTGTGAAAGGTTCTAGGAGATAAGGGGAGAGTAGATACCGGGTCCGATATTCTCCACAGTGCAGAGATCTTCCTTTTATGTATCTAAATCATGCTGTGGGTCCATTTCAGTGGTAAGGATGATGGACAATGAAAATACCCAGCTCACATTGCTATTGCCAATTCTTTGCTCTTTTCGATGAGTGACGTGGAGGATGGACGGATGGACAGGTCAGATCCATCTCTCTCCCACTGATTTCTCTGGTCTTTATAGAGTTTTCCTTTACATGAAAGTATAAGGGTTCATCTGCATGCATGTTCCAATTTTATTACAAAAATGAGAAATGTTAATTTAGATGAGGTTAGGATAGATTTCTTCTCACAGGGCATACAGCTGCACTTTGTGAATGAGGGTACAGGATTTGAGATTTTCACAGAAAATGAACCCCGGTACAGCAAAAAGCCTGTACCCATGTACCCAAACCACCCAAGTGGATTAGGTACATGATGATCCAAGCAGCCTCCACCTGCCCCTTTGTATGTTGCATTTACCCCCAAACAGATATGATTGCCTATCCAGTAAATTGCAGACCCATGAAAATTCCCCTTGCCGTTTCTAAGAAAGTTGTGCACAAACCAGGCAAATTCTATGGGGCTAATTGGAAGATTTATGAGGACCCTGGTGCTTGTCAGAAACCTCTGATTGATTACCTCCCCACAATCCAGAAATATCTGAACCCTTCTGGACTTGATATATTTTCTTTTGAGTCTGGATTAGCCTTTTGTGACCAGCTCAAGATCTGGGCACAGACCTGCCTAAGTGACTCCAGCAAACACAGCGTTAACCAACGCTGGAGGATTGGCAGCGAAGCTCATTAGGAAGGCGGGGGAGCCCGTCCAGGTGGGGGGGGGGGGGGGTATGTGGGGGGGGGGGGGGGGGGGGAGGGGGGGGGGGGGGGGGGGGGCTGGGGGGGGGGGGGGGGGGGGGGGGGGGGGGGGGGGGGGGGGGGGGGGGGGGGGGGGGGGGGGGGGGGGGGGGGGGGGGGGGGGGGGGGGGGGGGGGGGGGGGGGGGGGTGGGGGGCGGGGGGAATGTGCCTGATCATAGAAAACAAGGAATCTTAGAACTGGGCTCTGCAGTGGTTACGGAGCTGGGGAGTTGCCATGTGAAGTCTAATACACACCGTAGGCCTCGGATATGACAGACAAGAACCGATAAGAAATATAGAGATCTTCGATCAGCTATCGGAATGCTCTTATCGTGCCATCAGGTTCACCCGTAGATGGACATGCCTAAAACGCTCATCTCACTACCTCTGGTAACATCTTTTTAAATAACTGTCCCCCGGGCCCCCCCCCCCCCTCGCCCCCCCCCCCTTACGTGGGGGGGGTGCCTCCCACCCCCCCCCCCCCCCCACCCCCCCCCCCCCCCCCCCCCCCCCCCCCCTGGTATCTATGGATACCCCATTTAGAATGTGTACAACTGCATTTAATGCCCTATTATGCATTTTATCACTGAAGGCCATTACCCTGGGGTCCAGATCTCCTCTGACATACTTATTCTGACATACTTAGCTGTATTGGGGTAGAGGGTCTGTCACGATACTAGTGGATACAGCTGGAATCCAATGGCTTGGACTGGCTTGGGCACAGCGATGACAGATGTAGACTGGAACGGAGGCAGCAGAGATGTAGACTGGATCCAGGCAAGGTCAGGAGAAGCACAGATTGAGCGATATGTAGGTTCAGGTGTTAGCAGGGTAAACCGCAAAGGTGAGGAACTAACATGGAAAGTAAGTTCCAGGCTAGAGCGATGCACAGCAGCGAGCTTAACACAATACTCAAGCAATGGAGATCAGGTTGACGGAGTTTGATATATGCTGGCAACAGAAACAGGAAACAAGATGGCACCCAGCTGAGACTCGATACACCAATCTTGGACTGAGGGCAAAAACTTAAGGGCAAACACAGTAAAAAAAGTTCCAGGTATGGCAGGAGATTCCTGACATTACTCCAACTCATCAGAGGCCTCTTCTCCTCTGAGAATACCTGACTTGGTCTTTCCGGATGTCTTTGATGAAATTGTCTTATCAGTCGAGGGCATTGATGTTACTCATGGTTCCCATGAATTCTCTTTCGGGCCATAACCTTGCACTTAATCGAGTATTGTAGATGGTTTCTGAAATTTCTCGAGTACAGGATTTGCTCCACAACAAACTGTTCTTTGCCTATCAATCTCTACTGCATCAGGAGAGGAGAAAAAACACGTCCCAGAAAAGGGGTTTGGCATGGCAGGCTTTAGCAGAGACACATGAAAAAACAGGGGGAATTTCATAGATCGGTGGGAGTTTGAGCCGAACAGTACTGGACTGATTATTTTGATGATCTTATATGGCCCGACAAACTTCTGTCCAGTTTTGGTGAAGGGACTCTACAGTTTCAATTTTCTGGTGGAAGCCATACTTATCTACCCACAATTTAAAGTTGGTGCTGCATACGATGTTTATCTGCCATCTCTTGTAATTTTCTTGAGGCCCTCTCTAGTGTTTCCTTAGTAGCTGTAAATTTGCTGTAAAGCAGAGATCCTTTCGCAGCAGCTGGAATATGTGGAACAGCAGGGAATTTGGGAAGAATATTTGGATGCGTACCAAATTTGCAAAGAAAGGAGTCTGTTTGGTGGAAGCATTTGGGATAATATTGTACGAAAATTCGGCCACAGGAAGCAGATTCAACCCAGTCTCTTGTAGTGACAAATTATGCATCGCAGGGTACTGTTCCAGGGTCTGATTTGTGGTTCAGTCTGTCCGTTAGATAGTGGGTGAAAGGCGGTTGATAGGATTAATATCAATGTTGTGCTGAACAAAAAATCTCCGCCAAAAAATTTGGATCGTAAACTGCACCCCACGATCGGAGATTAAACTTCATCCGGAAACACATGAAGATCGAAACACATTTGAACTATGAGGTCAGCGGTGTCCTTGCAGAGGTAGGACGGTTACATGGTATGAAATGTGTCTGGCCTTGGTGAGTCGGTCAATACCACGGAGAATGTATTCTTCCCCTGAGGGTTAGGTAGATCTACGATATAAAGTCCATGGTTATAGAACCCCAAAGGGCGAGAGGGGACCGGCAATGTTGTAAAACAAAACCCGTGGTGAAGAAGTGGAGTTTTGCTATCGCACAGATGTCACATGATGGTCACATACTTCTTTACATCCTGTAGAGAATTGGGCCAACAAAAGAATCGGGATAAAAATTCTGCGTCTTCTGAAACTCCTTGTGACAGCAATCTTTGAATCATTTGCTAGCTCAGAATCTCAGTCTTACGGGTTTCGGGGATGTATAGTGCTGCCGTGGGGTCCAATCTTGTTTTTTAAGCACCAAACTGTACCTCATCAGTGGTCGGGATAGTAAAGTGTCTGTGCTATAGGCCTCTCTATCTCTTTAGCTAAGTCTTTATTTATGGATTACTCCCACAAACATTAGACACAGGAACGATGTTCTAAGCCGGAATAGTAGGAGTGGAATCATTGGAGAACTTCTTGTATAGAGCATCCCGCTTGCCATTACGGGATCCGGGCCTGTAAGAGATTACAAAGTTGAAACTGATTGAGAAAAATACTCAGGCGAGCTGGCGAGGAGATATGATACTGCTGATCTAACGAATTCCAGATTTACGGTGATTCAGTGAGTACAATTATTGCTGTGGGTTCCTGAAGATGATGTCTCCCATTCTTAAAAGCTGCAACGATAGCTATGTTCTTTAATTCCCCACATCATAATTCCTCTCAGCGGGTGATAAACGTCGGGAGAAAAATGCACAAGGATGTAATAAACTCTTGTCTCCCGTTCTTTGAGACAGAATAGCCCCTACCAGCACAGTACGAAGCATCTACTTCCACAATGAAGGCGAGTTCTGGTCAGGATGGAACTAACACCGGGGCTGTAGTGAACTTGGCCCTTAGGAGAGAAAAGGATTCTTGTGCTTGAGGAGACCAAGCAAAAGCATTTTTTCTTAGTCAAACGTGGATTGGAGAGATTAATTTCTGAGAAATTCCTGATGAAGTCGTCTATAGAAGTTGGCGAAACCTATGAAACTTTGGACATTTTTATGTTTCTGGGGGTAGGGCCAGTATATTATTGCTTTAAATCTTGCTAGAGTCCATTTGTAGGACCATGAGGTGAAATTATGTAACCAAGGAATTGGATCTCGTCTGATGAAATTACCTTTTCAATCTTGAATGTAAAGTTGGTTCTCTCTTAGCCCTCAGAACACAATAGCTTCACATGTCCTCTGGTGTTCTTCTTTGAGTGGAGAAAAATCAGGATATCATCCCGATAAATGACTATGAATTGATCAAGGCGGTCTCTGACGATGTCATTGACGATGATGTGGAAAAGTGGCAGGAAGCATTACAAGGCCAAAAGGCATACGCAATATTTCAAAGTGTCCATAACGTGATCTAAAGGCAGTTTTTCCATCATCTCCAGATCTGATTCGAACCAAGTTATAGGCGCCTCGTAGATATAATTTGGTAAAAGATCTTCGCATGTTGCCTCTCTCAGTAGCTCAGGATCAGTGTAGAGGATAACGGTTTTTGATTTGTAATTTTGTTAAGTTTCTCTGTTAGTCATTGCCAAGGTGTCTTAAAGAACCTACATTCTTCTTAACAAAGAATATGGGAGCCCCTGGTGAGGAAGGATGGGTGGATGAACCCTGGCCAGATTTTCTTCTATGTAGTACTGAGGGCTTTTAATTCAGGACCTTGCAAGGGGGTAGATGTTTCAAAGGTATAGGTTGCACCTGGAAGCAAGTCTATGGGGCCATATAATGGTCGGTGTGGGGTGGAGGGAGTTGTCAGCATTCTGTTTGCTGCAGACAGTGCCGCAAATTCCCTGTATTCCGAGGTAGCCTACTATTTTATTATCTTGAGCTGGGTCTTCGGGCTGTTCAAAGTGAGACTGAGGGAAAGGGCATCTCCGTGGGAGCTTATATCCCTGTTTCCCAGTTGATGGCTGGGTTCTGTGCTTGTAGCCAGGGTAGGCCTAGGATGGACGGGAAGGGGTGGGAAGAGATCAATAGAAAGGACAGGACTTCTCGATGATGGGATGTCATAATGATCTCAAGTGGTTCTGTTCTTGGGTTCCACTGGCCCTGAGTTCAGTGGGGATCCATCTAGCTGTTTCCGATTACCAGGGTGAGAGTCTTTTCTGAAATTTAAACCCGTGCTTCTGAGCAAAAGTCAGGTCATGAAACTTGCCACTTGCACACGAGTCTACCATAGCTGAGGTAGATACCCATTGAGAGTTACCCGGAATTTGATGGGAAGGAAGTAATGAGAGTCTTTGTTTTCTTTCTTAATATGAGGTCGCCACGTTGAGATAGAATGGATAATTGTGTTTTCAGTAAGTCTGTTTCTGAAGCAATTGATTCTTCATCTAGCTATCGTGTCCATAATGGCTGCACCAGTCCTCCGTGGACGGCTAGGGCCAGTTGATAAGGAAGTGGGTCAGATTTTCCAAAATAGAGCAAAGATTTCGGAGCGGTGCTCCTTCTTTCTGAGCTCTCACGTTTTACTATGGATTCACTTGCATAGGCTCCATTCCTGGTCTTCTGCGGATCTTCCCTTGGGGTTTCCTTAGGAAAGCTGGCAGGGACTGTCAGGACTGCTTCGTATCCAATATTTAGAGCAAGCCCACTCTCCTGTCGTCATTCAGACAGTCGGGTATCGCGATTCGGATGCAGTGATTAATCAAGCATCCCAAACTGAGGGGCTCTGCACCGGGAAGTTAATCTTTCTACTGTACTGCGTATCCTTTCCGAAAAAAGACAATTGCTGCGTAATTCCAGTTGGTGTCGATGCCACCTCTTGAACTCCATGGCATACTCCGGCAACGGGGCGTTTGCCCTGGGCAAGGATAGATATTGCAGTTAGCAGTAGCACCGCGAATGGGATGTTAAACAACTGACTCATGGCGTCGATGACTCCTCCAGGGCATTCAGCCGGGCGTCTTGAGTCTCAATAAAGGACTAGCCCAGGCAACGGCTTTGTGAGTTTGCAAGCATTAATAATACACAAAGGACTTCATCTGTCTGTAGGAAATTGCGCAGGGTTTGCGTCGAAGTAGTAGCCTACATGATTGAGGAAACCCGGAATTTGTCACGATCTCCGCGATTGAAGGGTGGCAATTTCGGCTCATGACAGGCACCGAAGTTGGGTGGTCCAGAGGCTTGACTATCAGGTGGACCATGCAGGTCGGATATGCGTGCACCGTTTCGCGTAGTTCCACTGGATCGCTTTGTCCATACACTTGGATTTTTGACCCTGTCTGGCCTTCGTAAGCTTCACATTTAGTTCTCAATGCTTGCTTTCGGTGCGCATGTTCAGCCATAGCAGTTTTGAAGCTGTTTGAAGCGAGCTTCCGGACTTACCAGGCCCAGCGGACTCATTTTTTAGGCTGAGTATCCTGTTCACGATACTAGGGGATTACAGCTGGAAGTCCAATGCTTGGCCTGGCTTGGGCACAGCGAAGACAGATGTAGACTGGACAGGAGGCAGCAGAGATGTAGACTGGACCGGCAAGGTCAGGAGAAGCACAGTTGAGCGATATGTAGTATCAGAGTTTGCAGGGTAAACCGCCAAAGGTGAGGAACTACAAGGAAAGTGAAGTTCCAGGCTAGAGGACTGCACAGCAGGAGCAATAACACAAATACTCAAGCAATGGAGTCAGGCTTGAGGAGTTTATATATGCTGGCAACAGGGGGGAAACAGGAAACAGATGGCACCCAGATGGACACGATCCACATCTTGACTGAGGGCAAAACTTAAGGCAAAACACAGTAAACAAGTTCAATGGTCTGGCAGGAGGATTCATGAAGTGTCGTTTCTAAGTCGCCTCTCACCGTGCCAATTATGCTGGTCCCTTCCCTGACTGATGATCGTTTCCTAGTATCAGACACCTGCCATGTGAATCTAATTGGAGCGGACCTTCGCAGCTCATGATGGCACAAATACAGGATACTCCAGAAGGCATGGAATTACCTTTTGACCCGGGCATCTGAAGATGGGATAGCGTCCCGCTGTGCCCTTAAGGCCTTATCTATTATGATGTCCCTAAGGGAAACCCCATGACCAAGATTCCACCTACCATTCTAAAACAGCTACCACCGGACTTATGGTCTCAAGGTCCTGACGATGTTGGACTACTCCCAGTACCTGCTGTGTCAGTTTGTTTTCAAGGGAAAGGGGCCGCTTATCCCCCCTTACCACAATACCCTTTGAAGTCTGGTCAGGAAGAAGGCCTGAAGATTCAGATCCCGACCTTACAAACATTGGTGTCCCCAATATCCTGTACATCACCATTAACACCCTCTGGAGTCCTCACTCAAGACCATGCTGGAAACAACACCCCCTTTGGGGACTATTCAGCACGTCTGGATCCAGTTGCTCGTACAGCGCCCAACGCTTGAAAGCTGTACACCGGCACAGATTTTACTGATAAGACCGCAGACATAGTCCTGGGACATGAAGTAATTTAAATTTAGGCCCCCCATGACCTTGCTGCAAGTCCACAGCAACCTTGCCGAAGCATATGACTCATCAGCGCCATCTACGCTTACAGTGCTCTTTACTGCTGCCCTCACCCAGCCACTCTTCTTCCACTACACAGGGGGGAAGAGACAGAAGTGGACTATCACATAATCTCCAAAAAATTGGGAATCTCGCAAGAGAACTAAGAGTGACTTTTGATCACTATATTTACTATTTTGCCATAGCAAAAAATTAAACTCTATCATTCTCTATCTATTAAACACTAAAACGTAACTTTTATTATATCTAACTCTTAACCTCTATACACACTATTTTTAAAAAACCCGATCTCTATCCTCATCATTTAACCCTTTTTTCTGAAGAGGGAATAACTCCCTTCTATCATCAAGTCTCTCACCTCTGTCTACCCAAATGTCACCCGCTGCAGACGGGGTCACAAGGGGCCTTATTTGTTTTGTGTCTATGAGATTAGGGGCGACTGCCCAAGTAGTTGGCTTGGGATCCCTTACTGAAGCTAGTACTTTGCTATAGATATAAGGCTCTCCTGTTAATAGTGGGTTCCACCAGACTTGATGATAGAAAGGGAGTTATTCCCTCTTTCAGAAGCAAAAAGGGTTAAATTATGAGGATAGAGATCAGTTTTAAATAGTGTGTATAAGTTTAAAAGTTTTTAAAATAATAAAAGTTACGTTTTAGTGTTTAATAGATAGAGAACTGATAGAGTTTAAGTTTGCCTATGGCAAAAAAGTAAAAAAAAAAAAAAAATGATAA
>JAODAL010056832.1:0-23049 GCA_025379985.1 Phyllomedusa bahiana
GAAACCCCAATAGCAGCATCTGGGAGAGGGATGACTTTGCTCTCCCCCCCATTGGACCCTCGCTACCGGTAAAATGGGAGCCTTTTTCCCAGCTCTGAGAGGGGGACAAACTCAAATACTAAGGGGAAATCCTCCGTAGTCATTGGGCCCCTGCCTATGGCGGGATCGCCCTCCCGACAGGTCGACCCCGAGGTTCTTCAGCGCTCACGTACTATGCCCGGGGGCTTCTGGGGAAGGTGGGGTAGAGCAGTACCGCCCATCACGCAACCTAATCTGGAGTCACTGGACAGCTTCCTTTACCCCCTTTAGGGGGCAGTCGCCAGCAGCAGCAGCAAAAGGGGCCCGGAGCAATCCCTGAACCAACAGGTGGTGGCCCACTTGGACCCACTCTGCCACCCCCAATAGAAGATTCCGCTGGACTACTGGGGGCCAAACTGGAGTGTGGCCGCAACTGGAGTTTTCAGTGGGAGAAGCTGCCTGCCCGCCAGGAGTGTGGCACGAGCTGGTGTTCATGGGGCGGGGGCCATCGTTACCCCAAGGGGAAAAACCCTTGTCCCGTGAAATGTGGAACACTGACCTTTTATTTTACCAGGACTGGATTTGGACCCCCCCCACACCTCAGTCCATGTTTCCCACCCCTTTGGGGGCCTGACCTCCAAATGCTTTTCCCCCGGCCCCCCTGGCTGGGGGGGCCGTGCCCCCCACACATCTGTTTTTTCCCCTTGGGCCACCCTGTTTTTTACCTCCAAAAACCGGCCCGGCTGGGGCTGGGCCCGCCGTGCCCCCCCAAAATCTGTTTTCCATTTGTGCCCTCCTGTTTTTTTTTCCATTTTTCTACTGTTTTTTCCACCTCCAGGGTTTATGTCCCATTTTGGGGCCCCCCCTGCTTTTACCTTAAAAGTTTTTTTGGTCCAGTTTTTTTTTTGGCCCCTCTTAAGTGCCCAGGTAATTTTATAGTGAAGCGATTCTAAAAGTGGCGGCAGTCATGTGCGTGTCATACTAAAACACAACATTGTATGCAGACCAAACCAAGCTCCCTCTGCATATTTAAGCATGGCACAACGTTCTACAGCACCCTGCAGGCTCTGTGCAAAATGGAAATAGCTGTTTTTTAACGTGATTTGATCTTTACCAGGGACTGGTATTGGCACCCACCTCCACACTCAGTCATTGTGCCACTGTCTGACCTCATGCTGCTGCTGTGGCTGCTGCCGTGACATACACACTCTGTCATTGTGACACTGTCTGACCTCATGCTGCTGCTGGGGCTGCTGCCGTGCCCTCCACACTCTGTCATTGTGCCACTCTGTGGCCTACTCCTGTTTTTGCCACCTCCAGAATGTCATTGTGCCACTGTCTGACCTCATGCTGATGCTGTGGCTGCTGCCGTGCCCTCCACACTGTGTCATTGTGCCACTCTCTGACCACATGCTGCTGCCGCCGTGAACTCCACTCTCATTCATTGTGCCACTCTGTGGCCTACTACTGTTTTTCCACCTCCAGAATGTCACTGTGCCACTGTCTGACCTTATGCTGCTGCTGCCGTGAACTCCACTCTCTGTCATTGTGCCACTCTGTGGCCTACTACTGTTTTGCCACCTCCAGAATGTCATTGTGCCACTGCCTGACCTTATGCTGCTGCTGTGGCTGCTGCCGTGACCTACACACTCTGTCATTGTGCCACTGTCTGAGCTCATGCTGCTGCTGTGGCTGCTGCCGTGACCTACACACTCTGTCATTGTGCCACTGTCTGATCTCATGCTGCTGCTGTGGCTGCTGCCGTGACCTACACACTCTGTCATTGTGCCACTGTCTGAGCTCATGCTGCTGCTGTGGCTGCTGCCGTAACCTACACACTGTCATTGTGCCACTGTCTGAGCTCATGCTGCTGCTGTGGCTGCTGCCGTAACCTACACACTCTGTCATTGTGCCACTCTGTTGTCTACTCCTGTTTTTGCCACCTCCAGAATGTCATTGTGCCACTCTCTGACCTCATGCTGCTTTGGCTGCCGACGTCACCTCCACACTCTGTCACTGATGTTGCCTCCTGAGCCCTCAGCTTGTTTTTTTCCAGCTGGCGCTGCCATGACATTATCAGGCTACATTCCTGCTTCAGTTTTTTGGTCAGTTTTGCCCTCTTAAGTGCCCAGGTAATTTTATAGTGAAGCGATTCTAAAAGTGGCGGCAGTCATGTGCGTGTCATACTAAAACACAACATTGTATGCAGACCAAACCAAGCTCCCTCTGCATATTTAAGCATGGCACAACGTTCTACAGCACCCTGCAGGCTCTGTGCAGAATGGAAATAGCTGTTTTTTAACGCGATTTGTCCCGAAGTAATTCGGCCGAAACTAATTTTGACGGAAAATTCGGCGAAGTCACCGAATCGAATTTTTGAGAAATACGACATGGGGGGAGATAAGTGACATGTCAATGCATGTCTATGGGGCCAGTGGGCTGCCAGCCCCCTCGTGCTTTGGGAGTACGTGTTGATCAGTGCGACTCCCAAATCACCCGGCGTATTGTACATGCCGCAATTACACCGTGTAAACATAGCCTAACCCAAATTTTTTTTATTTTTTTTTACCGGATAGCAAGGGTTAACTTACCACTCTGTGGGCCTTCTGGTCTCGCTATGCTCTCAGTTCAACATTTTTTCTGGTCCAACATAACTTTTGCGGTCTGAAATTTTATTAAGGAAACTCTAATGTGACTTCAGACTGGAAGTATCATCAGATTAAAATTATTATCAGACGGGAACTGACTTTAGAGTGAGAGTCCCACAATTTTTTGCGGAAATTCAGCGAGGAAACAACTCAGACCGCAGGAGGCGGATTTTTGCCTTCAATACTTTGTTAATACTAATGTAAAATCAGTGTCATCTAAATGACTACACCGATTTTACATATTGTGCAGTGTTAATAACTTTACATTCAGTTTGGGTGCTGATTCTGGACACGGAATTGTTTAACAGTTATCTCCAGTCACATACTTGGAACCACACTGTTCTGATGAAAACCATATACTGTGTGTACAGGCAGCATTTGCGGCCATCCTCCCCATTAATTTCTATGGTAGTTTTGAATATAGTGGTGCAAGTGTGCTGGCTAGCTAGTAGCAGACCTGTTAGTAGGAATTAGCTTCATGTGAACACCCCTTTAACTAATAGTGTAGTATAAACTCATTTATATAAACCCAGTATAAAGAAACCGAGGTACCAAATTGAGATAAAACAATGACACAAACTATGACTGTAAAGGTAATGAAATGCAGCACTGTCCAGAATTTCAGATAACAAGATATCTTGACGTAAAAGTAATACATTTGAATTGTTGATGCCACAGACGTTGTGATATTCTTTACTGTACATACATATTATAATTGGTTTTTACGTGCTTTTCTAGTTTGAATCCCTATATATTTGGATTTCTTAGTTATTCTTGTATACTATGTGTCAAGACCACCTTGCATATCCCCTCTGAATTAGTTTGGTATTGAGTTGACAAATTTGATGCTGAAAGTCATCTGGCTTGGAGGAGGCTTATTTTACTTGAGTAGCCTCTCCAACAAGTAAGACTTTAATGGTATGCAATTGGTATGCATGGTATTCTCTGCAGTGTCTTTCCCCTATAAACTGGTAACCATCTTGTTTTGTGTCAGATATCCCTTAAGTGAAATTGACAAATCTCCTTTCTATATTATCAGAATGGCATTGATAAATCTGACACCCCATCAGAGATTGGTCTTAAATCATCTTTGATTGGAAGAAATAAACTCCTCCTCCCACCATTTAAATCTACAGGTTCGCTAAAGAAGGGAAGATCTCTCCTTAGGGAGAGCACCGAATGAACGGCTTGTAGAGTTTTTGTTTTGCCTTTTCGCCCTCTACTTAGCATCTGCATATCTGTTGGTTGTAACAAATCCTCAATTTGCTTTTGACCCACCGAGTCTTGAGAAAGCAAAAATGATTTTTTTGACAAGCCACCCGATGCCTCCCACACAGCCAGCCAGTATCTTCTCTGCTCTGCACTGAAGAGGGACAAAAATCCAGAAACAGCGTTGTTTGTAGATGAGAGATACTGGCTTGGCTAAAAAATCCTTTTTGCTTTCTCAAGACTCGGTGGGTCAAAAGCAAATTGAGGATTTTTACAACCACAGGGCGCGTGGCTTCTCAGCCCCTTTCCCATAATGCCTTGTGATATGCAGGTTCGCTAAAGAAAGAGAAGAACGCCAAAGGAGCTACTTGGTCTATAAAAATATTGGGAATCAAATTAGAAAATATTATGGCTCAACAAGTATTAATTGACATGAATTATGTCACACAGATCATTCTAATGGTTTTTGTATTAGTAAAGATAATGAGAGACTGCAATGATGGCGAGGTCATAAGGAATGCAAGAGTACAGGGCCATTAGCCACTAACATTCAGAATTCCAGGAAAAGGTATAAAAAATGGAAAGGACCTCTTTGTTGTCCTTTATAAATTCAGGAACATGTATCATTATTGGTTGCTGTCTGTCATCAAGCCGCTGGCATAGTTTTCATTCAAAGAGCTGATTTCGGAGATGAAAAGTTTGGGGGAGGGGGAATAACATTAGTTTTTGAGTTTTAGGCAGTCCACGAAAAATGGATATTCAGGAAGAAAAAACATACTGCTATACTCTGAAATGGTGCTCTGGTTAACACCCTCTAAAAATTCATTGTTTCAAAGATGTTTTGAATATCCATTTGAGATCCTCATTAGGTTGTCTGTAAGTATTGGTGTCTTCTGTAGGAAAACCTATCTCCCCTTCTATGCCACCTAAGATTCCAATTCCGTAAATAATAATATGAGTTGCTCGGAGAATCAAATAAGCACAATACATTAGCAGATTCATATTTATTAAAGGGATGGGGAAAGTTTTTAAACAATACTTGATAAAGGATGGCTTTATGGAAAGTTACAGAAAAAATAGAAAAAAATATACTGGAACATTTACTTAACATATGATCAGAACATGATACTAGTCACAACTAGAGATTTGCGAATTTCTCAAAAATTCGAATCGCGTTAAAAAACAGCTATTTCCTGGCTGCAGAGAGCCTGTAGTGTTGTAGAATATTGTGCCATGCTCAAGTATGCATAGGAAATGTGCTTTGGTCTTCATACAATTCTGTGTTTTAGGATGAAATGCAGATGACAGGCGCCGGTACTAGAATGGCTTCATTTCACTTCTCTGGGCAGTTACAGGGGCAAAACTGACCAAATAACTGAAGTGGGACTGCAGCCTGAAAAGGTAACGTCAGCGCCAGCTGGAAAGAACCGAGCAGAGGGCCAAGATCCCACTATAGCGTCAAAGAGTGCACCCCTTTTACACTGACATCAGATGATTCCATCGATTATGACAGAACCTGCTCTGTTAAATGCTGATACATGTAGAGCCCCCCCGAAAGAGTGGAGAGGGTGTTGGCAGTAATTTTGATGTCACTGATCATGTTGCCCTTCCTTTTATCCATCAGTGTCCGCTTTCAATTGGTCAATAATCTCTCAGCATTGCTAAAGCCAAAAACAAACAGGAGTTGATCCAAAACAGAGATAACCAGTAAATGGGATATTTGCATGTCTTCTGTTTTCTGTATCCCCTCCTGCTTTTGGATACCTAATCATCAGGCAATCCTGATCCTGATTGTGAGAGTGGCACAATGACAGGTTGAGAAGGTGGCAGCAACATCACTATCCTACAGAGTGGCATAATCACACAGTATGGAGGTGGCAGCAATATCAGTAGGCCACAGAGTGGCAGAATGACAGGTTGAGAAGGTGGAAGCAACATCAGTGGTCCACAGAGTGGCACAATCACAGGTTGAGAAAGTGAACGCAACATCAATAGGCCACAGAGTGGCACAATCACACAGTATGGAGGTGGCGGCAGCAACATCAGCAACATCAGTAGTCCACAGAGTGGCACAATGACAGATTGAGAAGGTGGCAGCAACATGATTAGGCCAAAGAGAGGCACAATGACACAGTGTGGAGGTGATGGCAGCAACATCAGTAAGCCACAGAGTGGGACAACGACAGGTTGAGAAGGTGGCAGCAACATCAGTAGTTAACAGAGTGGCACAATGACAAGTTGAGAAGGTGGAAGCAACATCAGTAGGCCACAGAGTGGCACAATGACACAGTGTGGAGGTGACGGCAGCAACATCAGTAAGCCACAGAGTGGCACCATGATAGGTTGATTAGGTGGCAGCAACATCAGTAGTCCACAGAGTGGCACAATGACAGGTTGAGAAGGTGGCAGCAACATCAGTAGGCCACAGAGTGGCACAATGACACAGTGTGGAGGTGACGGCAGCAACATCAGTAAGCCACAGAGTGGCACAATGACAGCTTGAGAAGGTGGCAGCAACATCAGTAGTCCACACAGTGGCACAATGACAGGTGGAGAAGGTGGCAGCAACATCAGTAGTCCACAGAGTGGCACAATGACAGGTTGAGAAGGTGGCAACAACATCAATAGGAAAGAGAGTGGCACAATCACACAATATGGAGGTGGCGGCAGCAGCAGCATGAGGTTGGAGAGTGGCACAATGACAGATTCTGGAGGTGGCAGCAACATGATTAGGCCACACAGTGGCACAATGACACAATGTGGAGATGATGGCAGCAACATCAGTAAGTCACAGAGTGGCACAATGACAGGTTGAGAAGGTGGCAGCAACATCAGTAGTCAACAGAGTGGCACAATGACAAGGTGAGAATGGGGAAGCAACATCAGTAGGCCACAGAGTGGCACAATGACACAGTGTGGAGGTGACGGCAGCAACAACAGTAAGCACAATGGCACAGTGGCACAATGATAGTATGAGAAGGTGGCAGCAACATCAGTAGTCCACAGAGTGGCACAATGACACAGTGTGGAGGTGGCTGCAGCAACATCAGTAAGCCACGGAGTGGCACAATGACAGCTTGAGAAGGTGGCAGCAACATCAGTAGGCCACATAGTGGCACATTGACAGGTTGAGAAGGTGGCAGCAACATCAGTAGTCCACAGAGTGGCACAATGACAGGTTGATAAGGTAGCAACAACATCAATAGGCCAGAGAGTGGCACAATCACACAATATGGAGGTGGCGGCAGCAGCAGAATGAGGTTGAAGAGTGGCACAATGACAAATTCTGGAGGTGGCAGCAACATGATTAGGCCACACAGTGGCACAATGACACAATGTGGAGATGATGGCAGCAACATCAGTAAGTCACAGAGTGGCACAATGACAGGTTGAGAAGGTGGCAGCAACATCAGTAGTCCACAGAGTGGCACAATGACACAGCGTGGAGGTGGCAACTGCATGAGTAGGCCACAGATTGGCACAATGACAAAGTGTGGAGGTGGGTGGCAATACCAGTCCCTGGTAAAGATGGTAGGTGGCAGATGAAGCAGTTGGCAGCAGATGTGTGGCATCAGGCGGGTGGCAGCATCTAGAATGGGGTAGTTTGTGGGGAGGAAAAAAGTTTGATTCCCCAGCCCTCATATCTCAAAGTTTTGGTGAGGCATCATGGCTGATCTAATCTGATGCATAAGGCATTGGTGTGTGCAAATCCTGGCCGATCCACGCCTGATTCATCTTGAAAAAGGTGAGTCTCTCCACATTTCGGGTGGGCAAGCAAGTTTTCCTTGGAGTAATGATGGCCCCGCGCCACACTGAACACCCGCTCTGATGCCACACTACTGGCCGGGCAGGAAAGCTTCTCCAGTGCAAACTCGGCAAGTTGCGACCACACATCAAGTTTGGCTGCCCAGAAGTAAAGCGTATCTTTTACCTGGGGTGGCAGAGTGCTGTCCAAGTAGGCTACCACCTGCTGGTTCAGGGTCTGCTCCAGGTCCTGCTGCTGCTGTTGGTGAGTACTCTCCTCACTAAGCAGGTGAAGGAAGCTGCTCATCAACGACTCCAGACTTAGGCTGCTGCTGATGTAACTGGTACTGCTCCTACCCCCCCACCTCCCCACAGCAGATGTAGCAGTTGTACGTGAGCGATGAGGAACCCCCCGGTAAGACCTTCTAGAGGATGGACGATGGTACACATAGGCAGCGGCCAACTGACTACATAGGATTTCTCTTTAGTACGCGAGTTTCTCCTCCCTCTCGGCAGGTAGAAAAAAGGCACCCATTTTGGACCAGTAGCGAGGGTTCCAAGAGGGTGGAGAGTCAGAAGTCATTCCTCTGCTGGATGGTGACTATTCGGCTATCACTAGCCAGGCAAATCAGCAGGCTGCGGGCCATCTGCGCAAGTGACTCTGAGGGACTCCCTGCCTCCATCTCCACTGTATGCTACCACAGTGTGTCTGGGTCATCTGCCTGGGCTTCCTTATCTCCTTCTACCTCCTCAGGCTGCTCCTCTTCCTCCTCTCTTGTCACCTGAGTAGAAAAACCACTCATTTTGCCAGACACTGCTTGTGCTCCAATGTCCTCCTCCAGTTCAGCCCCCAACGGACTGACGTGGCTCTGAGATGTAGTCGGCATGTCTCCAGTCCCCTGACCAGACAGATTTTGCAGTATCCGTTCCAGGACATGAAGCAGTGGAATAACGTTATTCCTCCCGTAGTCCTGCTGACTGACAAATAACGTGGCCTCCTCAATGGGCTTAAGCAAATGGCAGGTGTCACGCATGAGCTACCACTGGCTGACATCAAAATTAAACAGGTGAGTACTCCTGTCTGCTTGGATCATCAAAAAATTGTTAATGGCCTTTCTCTGTTCATAGAGTCTGTCCAACATATGGAGCTTGGAATTCCAACGGGTGGAAACTTTGCATATCAGCCTATGTTGGGGGAGGCCGTTCTGCCGCTGCAACTCAAGGAGGATGTACTTGGCTTTGTAGGAATAAATGAAGTGCATGTACAGTTTCCTGGCCATTTTTAGAATGTCTTGCAGATGAGTGGAAGACTTCAGGAACCTTTTGACAACCAGACTGAACACGTGCGCCATGCAGGGCGCATGGGTCATCCCTCCTTTGTGTAGTGCGGACACCATGTTCCTCCCATTGTTCGTCAACATGGTTCCGATTTGCAGTTGGCACGGAGAAAGCCACACATTGATTTCTTGTTGCATGACGCGGAGCAGTTTCTCCCCTGTGTGACTTTGTTCACCCAGGCAAACCAGGTGTATAGCTGTGTGACAACGCTGTGCCCTGCACATGTGGAATGATGGAGCAGCACTTAGACTTGTGGAGGCTGAAGTGGTGGTGGAGGAGGAGGCGGACATTGGCACACGAACTGCAGTTTGACAATGTGGGGGAGAAAGCGGCGTCTCCTGTCCAAGTTGCTGGTGTGCCTGGGCAGGAAGCACATTCACACAGTGGGTAATAAAGGAAATGTACTGTCCCTGACCGTAGTTACAGCTCCACACGTCCGCACGGTCGTCCACCCTGGAAGAAACCGATGGGCTTAAGGACTGGCCCACCTTCTGTTTACTTTTTTGTGGAGTATACTGTTTTTTTCAAAAAAAAAATTAGGGCTTGGGACTCTCCCCCCAGCTCCAAAAGGGCCATTAGTTCTTGAACTTTGCAGAGTCCACCACTTGGAAAGGGAGGTACTGCAGTACCAATAACTTGGACAGGAGCATGGTCAGCTTCTGCACCTTAGGATGGTTGGATGCATACTTCTGTCTCTTGGCAATCGCCTCAGTGAATGACTGCTGGTGCCATGAGTGGCGATTAGCAGGAGCATTTGGACCGGTAGATGATGGCAAAGACAAACAGCTACGTTCTGCAGAGGTGGTGGCGCTTTGACTGACTAAAATGGCATGTGTGCCACTGGGTGCTGCTGCTGTTGCTGCGTCAGGATGGACCACCACATCTGAGACACATTTCTCCCAGGCCAGTGGATGGTGACGCTGCATGTTTTGACACAGGGCCGTGGTGCCAACGTTGACTCCCTGGCCACGCTTCATTTTCTGCCCACAGATTCAGCATATACACATGTTCGGCTCCTCCGGTGTCTTAGTACGAAACTGCCACACCGCCGAGTAGGTGATTTTACCGCCAACACTCCGCACTTAGTGACTACTACCACCGCTGCCTCAATGAGCCCCTGTGCCTCTACTTTCTTGGACCTGCAAAGCGGGTTTTCTACCCCGTGGCCGTTTTGCTGCCGAGCTCGCACTGCTGCCACCCTGCTGACTTACGGCCACACTAGCGACTTGCTGACCTGCTTCCGGGCCATGCCAACAAAAGGTTGTGTCTGACATTCCCACCGACTCGTGGCTTGGGTTGTCAGATGTCATCTGGGAGGAAGTGGATGACCTAGTCAACCAATCAAGAACCCTTGGGTTGCTGGTCAACACACGACCGCTAGATGACACCGGCAGTTCTGGCCTCACCGAGTCACCCCTGCTGCGACATCCCCTTACTGTGCTGCGACCTGTGCCTGCTCTGGGAACATTTGTGCCACTGCCACTCGCATGTGAAGAGCCTGCCACCTCTCTTTCTGACATACTGTTTGATCAAAAAATTAAACTAAGCCTTCGGTATGAAGTACCCTGCAGAACAACCAGATGTAATTTAGGCGTACATGGGACCAAAAAAAAAAACAGACACCCTGTATTTTAGTCCAAAATACCCTAAAATGAAGAGTTTAAATTAAGCCTTGGGTATAAAATACCCTACAGATAAACCAGATGTAATTAAGGCATATATGGGACCAAAAAAAACAGACACTCTGCTATTTAGTCCAAATTAACCCACAATGAAGAGGTTAAATTAAGCTTTGGGTATGAAATACCCTAAAGAACAACCAGATGAAATTTAGGCGTATGTAGGACCAAAAAATATAGACACACTGTACTTTAGCCCAAATTACCGCACAGTGAAGAAGTTAAATTAAGCCTTGTGTATGAAATATCGTACAGAAAAACCAGATGTAAATTAGGCGTATAGAGGACAAAAAAATACAGACACCCTGTACGTTATACCACAAAAAAATAATTCCTTATTAAAACTTAACTTTTATTAATAATATTCCTAAACAAACTAACAAACATACAGGACAACAATCCAAAGATACCTCTACTCTTGTCGCCCTAATTGGTTCAGGGATATGCCCTTCGCGGAGTACCCGCCCCGATAAGGGAAACCCCGCAGTACTGTTCCTATTTTCCTAAACAATCCCTAAAGGGGACACAGAAATTGTAGATATAAACTGTCTCCAAAAAATATGTCAAAATTGAGTAGTTACCTTATCTGAGAAGGAACCTCCACATCACAGACATGTATATACCTATATACAAGAGACCTATCACATAGGTGATAACTAGTGATGAGCGATTACGTTGACTATCGTCATCGGGTCGATAGTCGATATCGGCAATTATCAAGACGATTTCCGATAGTCGATAATAGATTATCGCAGATGACCATTAAAGTCTATGGGAGAGGAACAACACCTTCATTCTTACACCCAAACAGGGCTGGAGAAGCTGGAATTAACATCCACAACAGTCAAATGGATACGTGCTACATCTTAGGCAACACACTTAGGTTATAAAAGACACAGAAAAAAAGTCACAGACTGTTCACTATCCCTGTCTTGCACCACAGCCTGACCCTTAAACCTGCATGACCCACAAATTAAAAAGTGCCAGAAGGCAGCATGATTTGAACCATCATTTTACTTGAACTTGATATTGAATATCCCTGCCCTGGAACGCAGCATGAGCCCCAAACCTACATGACCTCAGATTAAAAAGTGCCGCAAAAAGGAGTCTTTCAACCACCATTTTATTTTCACTGGACATAGACAATCCCTGTCCTGGGCCACAGCATGAGCCCCAAACCTGCATGACCCCCAGATTTAAAGACTGCTGGGAAAAGGAGTCTTTCAACCACCATTTTAGTTTCACTGGACATAGACTATCCCTGTCCTGGGCCACAGCATGAGCCCCAAACCTGCATGACCCCCAGATTAAAAAGTGACGCAAAAAGGAGTCTTTCAACCACCATTTTAGTTTCACTGGACATAGACTCTCCCTGTCCTGGGCCACAGCATGAGCCCCAAACCTGCATGACCCAGTTTTAAAAGACTGCTGGAAAAGGAGTCTTTCAACCCCCATTTTAGTTGAACTGGACATAGACTATCCCTGCCTGGGCCACAGCAGGGCCCCCAAACCTGCATGATCCCAGATTAAAAAGTGCCGCAAAAAGGAGTCTTTCAACCACCATTTTAGTTCACTGGACTTTAGACTATCCCTGCCCTGGGGCACCGCATGACCCCCAAACCTGCATGACCCCAGATTAAAAAGTGCCGCAAAAAGGAGTCTTTAACCACCATTTTAGGTTTCACTGGACATAGACTTATCCCTGTCCTGGGCCACAGCATGAGCCCCAAACCTGCATGACCCCCGATTAAAAGTGCTGGAAAAAGGAGTCTTTGAACCACCATTTTAGTTGAACGGGGACCATTGACTATACTGTCCTGGGTAACCTACATATTTTCAAGTCTTCCCTGTACCTCCCCTTTTACAATTCAGAGGAATATTTTTCTTCAGCTATTTTTTACATGCAAGTTTTTTAGTAGTTTAATTCTAGAAAAAAACATTTTTTAATATTAGGATGGAATCACTCTACGTCTTGTTTCTCTTTTTTTTTATATGTATATTAAATTGGGTTTGTCTCACATATACAGTGTGGAATTTGCTATCTATGTTAAAGGATCTTGCATTAACAGTGTACTACCTATCTACTATCTGTTTCTGACAGCACATCTCCCTTTGAGCCACTATTGACAATGTGAAGAACAATTGTATGTTAGAAAACCACATTTTTTTACAATAGTTTCAGGTGTTCTAGCGACATTTCTCAGCAAAATGCCCACAAAAATTCAAAAACATGGACCCCTTGAGCCTTTTGACAATTGTGAAGAACAAAGGTATGTTTGAAAAACCATTATTTATAATAGGACCTGTAGAATTGGCAGCATTTCAAGCAACATGACCCCAAAAAAATTATAAAAAATGATTCTCAGCCATTTTTAAATTCGTCGCGGGAGAAATGCCACTTAAAAGCCACATTTCTGTTCCAAAGGACATATGATTAATAGCGGTATCTACAGCACCATTACTCCAAAAATATTATAAAAATGACTTCTCAGCAAGGTGCTAGGTGTGATCCAGTAGGATGGCAAAAATAACCCAAGAGGTAGAAGCCAATAGTCCTCATTTAGGGAAAAATTTCCTTCCTGACTCAATCTGGCAATCGGAAAAATCCCTGGATCAATAGACCCTCATCAGAATCCTAGACACTATAACACTTTTTTATTTTTTACTTTCCGAAATGCATCAAATCTTTTTGAACTCCGTCAGTGAATTCCCATGAAATTTCTCTGGCAGAGAGTTCCATCAGTCTCTCTGCTCTTAAAGTAAAAGAATCCTTTCTATGTTTATGTAGGGAACTTTCGTTCCTCAAGACGTACCAAAAGAAACTCACGTAGAGATGCCCCTTGTTCTAGATACAGCACTGGGTATAATTAAATCTTGGGGAGAGATCTCTATATTGAGGTTTGATGTCCATTTAAACTTATTTATTATGTCCCCCCGAAGCGTCTTTTCTATAACCTAAATAACCACAATCTTGTAATCTTTTGGGTATTGTAGCCCACCCAGTCCTTTTATTATTTTTGTTTGCCCGCTTTGTACCTGTTCAAGCTCCTACATTGTCTTTCCTGTGCATGGTGTCCATAACTGTACCAATATTCCATGTGTGGTCTAACCTAGTGACATGTATAATGAGAATAATGTTCTCATCATGTGCTCTATGCCTTTATTAATGCACCCCATGTTCCTATTTGCCTTGGCAGCTGCTGTCTGACAATGGCTGCTCACATTAAGTTAATGACCACCAGATTCCAAAGGTCCTTCGTTGTCACTTTTACCCAGCCTTTTTCAATTTAAAACATGTAGTCATGTATTGGATTTTCCTCCATGTGCATAAAACCTTGCTTTTATCTGTGTTAAAAACCTCATCAGCCATTTTCCCTGCCAGGCCTCCAAACTTATCCGATCACCTTTGTAATATACACATTATATCTTTTGTGTTGATTACTTTACAGAGCTTAGTATCGTCTGCTAAGATCGATAGTCTATATGTTATCCCTGGTAAGATATTAATTGGAAATTGTTGAAGAGGTTAGGGACCCAATACTTACCCTTGTGGTACACCAATAGTAACAGCATTCCTGTTGAGTTTGTACCGTTAATTACTACCCTTTGTTATCAGTGAGCCGTTGCTTACCCACTTGCACACATTTTCCCCCAGTCTAAAGATTCTCATTTTATTTACCAACCTTTGATTCGGCATCCGTATCAAATGCTTTTGAAAAAATCTAAGATTTATGACATCAAGTGCCTCACCCGATCCACGTCTAGCACTGACTTCTCATAGAAGCTGAGAGATTAGTTCTGACAGGGACCGGATCATTCTTAAACCCATGTGGAACGGGTGTATACATTTATTTTCAGCGTGATACGCAGGATAGCATTCTCTGAGAAAACCTTTCAAACATTTTTACTACATCAGAGGTCAAACTTACCGGCCTTATTGTTTCCTGGATCAACTTTTTGACCCCCTTTTTGAATTTTGGCACCATATGTCTACCCGGTTAATAGACAGTCCATATATATAAAGAATAGGGGCTATCTATGGACTTCACTTAACCCTTAGGACACACGTGGGTGTATGCATCTGGACTGGGGATTGTCTATTTTAATCTTCCTAAGGCGGAGTGCACTTCTTCTGGGTCTTGACCAGATATCTTTTAAGTTTTGAGTTTACTCATCCCTCTGGGTCAACAGAAGCTCATCTCCTCGGTAAATACTGTGTGAGAAAAAAAGTGTTAATAGGTTTGCTTTTTTTTTGCCCCTACTTTCTCCTCTATTTCTAAAGGGGCCAACATTTTTCTGTTTTAATCTTTTTACTATTTATTAGTTAAAAAAATTTTTTTTGGGGTTTAGTGTTAATTTTTACGATACTCTTTCTTTTTCCCAGCTTTGCTTACTTTATCTTTATTTTACACACTTTTTTTTTCCCAATAGCTTCTTATGCCTCTTCACTACCCCCCTTTTTTTAAAGGGGTAAAACGCTTTTTTTTTGGTTTTTTATTGCCTCTTTTATTCCTGTTGATCCACAGGGGTTTTTCCTTTTTCTATTTTTTATTACCATAAGGTATGTACCTCCACAGTGGTAGCCTGGATTTTTTTAAAAAATATCCCATTTATTAATTTTGTTCTGCCACTTTTTAACCATTGCCCCCGTCAATACGGTTTAGTCCCTCTCTAAGCAAATAAAAAGCCTTCCTAAAATTCGTGTTTTTGGGGCTCCTTGAAAAAAAAAACTCTTTTAAAGGATAAGGGAAATTTATTATATTTGGGTCACTATTTCCTGGTCCCTAAACCTGAACCTTTTGTATTATCAGGTTATTAGTCAATATTATTTAAATTCAAAAAACAGTGGCACTCATGGCTAAAGAAACTATCAAAAGGAATGGGTTTTTTGGGAAAGGTTACTGCAACTAGGTTTAAAAAAAAAATGAGTTTCTTTTTCTAAATTTTGGGCCAAACGCTTAGCCCATTTCCCAAACTTCCCGGGGGCCTAGGAAAGGGGGTCCTCGCTAACGTTACCTTTATTGGGCCTATTCAAACCAGCAAACTTGGGGAGCGAAGAGCCCTCTTCAAAGCAACGCATGATTTAAAAACCGAGGAAGTGGGTGGGGGAAAAAATAAAATGGATAGCCAATTCCTTTCATAAAGTAAAAAAAAAACATTTGGGTTTTTCAATGAAAAAACTTTTTTTTAAAAAAAAAACAATTGCACACTGGTGTGGCAGCAATAATATAGTCATTCAAATTCAAAAAACGTGGCACATCATGGACTAAAGAAACTATCAAAAAGGGCATGGGAAATTTTTGGAAAAAGCATTTTGCTAACTAGGTATATGGAAAAAAGAGGTTTTTTGTTCACACTTCTGGCCAGAACTGCTTAAGCCCACTTCCGAAACCCACTTGCCTGAGGTCCCGGTGAAGTTTCGGAAGTGAGCTTAAGCAGTTCTCTGTGTGTTGTATGTGTGCCCTTCTGGATT
Source organism: Phyllomedusa bahiana (assembly GCA_025379985.1). Taxonomy (NCBI): domain Eukaryota; kingdom Metazoa; phylum Chordata; class Amphibia; order Anura; family Hylidae; genus Phyllomedusa; species Phyllomedusa bahiana. Next base: position 16,110 of record JAODAL010056832.1, read on the forward strand.
CGATGGAGAGAAAGGCTCCGGTCCCCATCTCTGTCTGTGTTTAGATGTCCAACGATCGTCCAGAACTAAGATCACCACAATGCTCATACTGACAAGGGCATTGTCCGACTGACCATTTTTTTGGCTTCTTCAAAATGCAAGGATGGTGCAAGTTTTCACTGCCTCCATCTCGGTGGTTTTAACACCCCCAGGTCCCACCGGGCTTTACAGGCCTGTGTCCTTCGTACTGGTAATGGGATTGCGCTGCGCCACAATCGCTGGAGCATGTGGGGGTGGGAAATTTTAGGTGTTGCCCCGTCAACAATGGCGGTTGATGGGAGGCCCAGCTACCCGAACGACAGGCGGGGCAAGCGGGGGCGAATGGTGGAAGTGCAAGCTCAGACCTCGGGCTTCCTGAGGCAGTACGACCCGGGGAGCGCTTTAGAAATTTTCGGGGACAACAAGGTTTGTTTGAGATGGACGTTTCTCAAAAACGGTTGGGGCACTTCGCCGAATTTTCCGACAAAATTTTGTTTCGGTCCGAATTACTTGGCACGAATCGCTTAAAAAACGCTATTTCCGGCTGCACAGACCTGCAGGTGCTGTAGAAAGTTGTGCCGCTTAAAAATGCAGAGGGGGCTTGGTTTGGTCTTCATACAATGTTGTGTTTTAGTATGACAGCAGATGAGTGCCGCCGGTCTTGAATCCTTCACTAAAAATTCCCCGGGCACTTAAAGGGGAAAATGACCAAAAAACTCAAGCGGGGTGTAGCCCTTTAAAGCATGCCAGCAAAAGCTGGAAAAAAAAAAAAGCTGAGAGCTCAGGTGGCACATAGTGACAGGTGGGAGGTGACGGCGGCAGCCACACACATGAGGTCAGACAGTGCACAAGACATTTGGATGGGAAAAAAGTTGTAGGCCACAGAGTGGCACAAAGAAACAGTGTGGGGGGCACGCAGCAGCAGCATGAGGGCAGGCAGTGGCACAATGACATTGTGGGTGGCAAAAACAGATAGCCACAAGTGGCACAATGAAGAGAGTGAAGGGCAGCAGCAAAACTACGCACAACATGAGGTAGGCATGGGACAATGACATTTTGGAGGTGGGAAAAAGGGGGTAGGCCACGAGTGGCCAAAGCACAGTGTGGAGGGCATGACAGCACAGCAGGGTCAGGGAGTGGCACAATGACATTTTGGGGGGTGGGGAAAAAAAAGGAGTAGGCCCCAGAGTGGCACAAAGACAGTGTGGAGGGCTGGGAACAGAATGAGGTCAGGTAGTGGCACTTTACTTCTGGAGGTGGCAAAAAAATGGGTGGCACAGATGGGACAATGACACAGTGTGAGGTACAACCGTGAATCAGGGAGTGGGACAATTACTTCTGGGGGTGGCAAAAAGGGGGTAGGCCACAGAGGCAAATGACACAGTGGGAGGGCACGGGGAGCACATGAGGGCAAAGGGAGTGCACAATGACCAGTGTGGGGGTCACGACAGCACAGCATGAGGTCAGACAGTGGACAAGACATTCTGGGGTGGCAAAAATGGAGTAGGCCCCAGAGTGGCACAATGACACAGTTGGAGGGCCGTCGCAGCAGCATGGGGCAGGAGTGGGTAATAATTCTGGAGGGGGCTAAAAAAGGAGTAGGCCACAGAGGGCACAATGACGATGGGGACACGGGGCGCCACACGCGCAGAGGTCAGGGGGGCACAAAAGACATTCTGGAGGGGGCAAAACAGTAGTAGGCCCCCAGAGTGGCACAATGACAGAGAGTGGAGGTGACGGCGGGAGGAGAAAACAGCATGAGGTCAGAGAGTGGCACAATGACACAGTGTGGATGTCACGGCACTAGCAACAGCAGCAATAGCAGCATGAGGTCATAGAGTGGCACAATGACAGAGTGTGGAGGTGGGTGGCAATACCAGTCCCTGCTAAAGATGGTTGGTGGCAGATGGAGAAACTGGCAGCAGATGTGTGGCATTAGGCGGGTGGCGGCATCAGAATAGTGGCTGAGGCAGGTAGTTTAAACCCAGACTCATTTGTCACAGTTTGGGTGAGGCGTCATGGCTGATGTAGTCTGACGCCTAAGGCATTGGTGTGTGGAATCCTGCCCGATCCACGCTGATTTCATCTTGACAAAGGTCAGTCGTTCCAATTTCCCGTGGACAAGCGGGTTTCCTTGGGGTAACGATGGCCCCTGCCGCACTGAAGACCCGCTCTGATGCCACTACTGGCCGGGCAGGACAGCTTCTCCACTGCAAACTAGGCAAGTTGCGGCCACCCATCCAGTTTGGCTGCCCAGTAGTCCAGCGGATCTTCTAACGGGGGTGGCAGAGTGCTGTCCAAGTAGGCCACCACCTGTTGGTTCAGGACTGCTCCGGTCCTGCTGCTGCTGGCGACTGCCCTCCTCACTAGGCGGGTGAAGGAAGCTGCCCAACAGTGACTCCAGACTTAGGTTGCTGCTGAGGGAGCTGGTACTGCTCCAAACCCCCCCCCCCCTTCCCACAGCAGCCGCAGCAGTAGGACGTGAACGCTGAGGAACCCCCCGGTCAGACCTGTCAGAGGATGGATGATGCCGCACATAGGCAGCGGCCAAATGACTACAGAGGATTTCTCGATAGTATTTGAGTTTGTCCTCCATTCAATAGCTGGGAAAAGGCTCCCATTTTGGGCCGGTAGCGAGGGTCCCAAAAGGGTGGACAGCCAAAAGTCATCCCTCTCTCGGATGCTGACTATTCGGCTGTCACTAGCCAGGCAAATCAGCATGCTGCGGGCCATCTGCACAAGTGACTACGAGGGGCTCCCTGCCTCCATCTCCACTGTATACTGCCACGGTGCTTGCGGGTCATCTGCCTCGTCTTGCTCATCTCCATCTACCTCCTCCAGCTGCTCCTGCTCCTCCTCTCTTGTCACCTGGGTATCATTTCACCAGACAATGCTTCTGCTCCAATGTCCTCCTCCATTTTAGTCCCCAGCGGACCCATGTGGCCGCGAGATGTAGTCGCCACATCTCCAGTCCCCTGCCCAGACAGATTTTTCATCATCTGTTGCAGGACATGAAGCAGTGGAATGACGTTATTCATCCCGTAGTCCTCTTCGAATGGCCTCAACAAACGGCAGGTGTCACGCATGAGCTGCTACTGGCTGACATCAAAGTTACACAGGGGAGTACTCCTGTCTGCCTGGATCATCAAAAAATCGTTAATGGCCTTTCTCTGTTCATACAGTCGGTCCAACATGTGAAGGATAGAATTATAATGGATGGAAACATTGCATATAAGAGTGTGTTGGGGGAGGCCGTTCTGCCGCTGAAACTCGAGGAGGGTGTTCCTGGCTTGTACGAATGGATAAAGTGCATGCACAGTTTCCTGGCCATTTTCGGAATCTTCTGAAGATCTGTGGAAGACTTCAGGAATCTTTTTACAACCGAAAGAACCGTGCGCCATGCAGGACGCATGGGGCATCCCTCCCCGGGGCAGCGCGGACACCATGTTCCCCCCATTGTCCGTCACCATGGTTCCGATTTGCAGTTGGCGCGGAGGGAAGCACACATCGATTTCTTGCTGGGATGACGCGGAGCAGTTCCTCCCCTGTGTGACTTCGTTCGCCGAGGTAAGCCAGGTGTTTGAACTGTGTGACACCGCTGTGCCCTACACATTTGGTATGATGGAGCAGTACTTGTGGAGGCTGAGATGATGGTGGTGGTGGTGTGGAGGAGGAGGGGACATTGGCGCAGGAACTGCATTTTGACAACGTGGAGGAGAAAGCGGCATCTCCTGTCCAAGTTGTTGGTGTGCCTGGGCAGGAAGCACATTCACCCAGTGGGCCGTAAAGGACATGTATGGCCATGACGTAGTTACAGCTCAGACGTCCTCGCTGCCGTGCACCTTGGAACAAAACCGATAAGCTCAAGGACTGGCCCACTTTCTGTTTACATATTTATGAAGTGTTGGTACTGCCTTTTTGGAAATAAATTATGGCTTGGAACTCTCATCTCGGCTCGGCACAAGCCATTAGTTCTCTGAACGGTGCAGAGTCCACCATTTGGAAAGGGAGGGACTGCAGTACCACAACTTGAACAGGAGCACGGTCAGCTGCTGCACCTTAGGATGGTTGGACGCATACTGTTGTCTCTTTGCAATCGCCTCGCTGAACGACTGCTGGCGCCATGAGTAGCAAGGAGCAGGAGCATCTGGACCGGGAGATGATGTCAAAGAGAAACAGCTACCTTCTGCAGAGGTGGTGGAGCCTTGACTGGCTGCAATGGCATGTGTGCCACTGGCTGCTGCGGCTGCGGCAGGATGGACCACCACATCTGAGCCCCGTTTCTCCCAGGCCACCGGATGGTGACGCTGCATGTGTGACGCAGGGCCGTGGTGCCAATGTTAGCTCCCTGGCCACGCTTCACTTTCTGCCCACAGATTCTACATATACCCATATTCGGCTCCTCCGGTGTCTTAGCAAAGAACTGCCACACCGACGAGTAGCTGATTTTACCGCCAACGCTCCACACTGAGTGACTACTACTGCCACCGCCTCACTGAGCCCCTGTGCCGCTACTTTCTTGGACCTGCGAAGCGGGTTTTTTATCCCGTGGCCGCTTGGCTCCCGACCTCACACTGCTGTTACCCTGCTGACTAACGGCCACACAACCCACTTGCTGGCTGCGCTGCTGCCTGATGCGCAAGCTGACGCCCTCTTCTCCTGACGATGATGAATCCCTTGTATCACCAGTGTCACTAGTGCTGTCGTCTTCATCATCATCTATTTGTGTTTCATCGTCACTGCTGTCCTCATCACCGGTCTTGGTATGCAGAGGCTGACCCCTCACAACATGACCTCCCATGCCACTCTCCACATCTATACTTTGCCGCCTACTGCAAGAAGCAGGGGATATTGGCCCCATTTATTCGCTTCGAATTAGCTGCTGACTGCGCTCCTCAAATTGTTCAGCCTTGCTATATTTTGGCGCTGAGCCCAGACCACATAGTAGTTCTCTGGCTGAGGGATCCGGATGGGACAGAGGCGGTTTGAGGACAGGTGAGGGCCGCTGACCCACTTCCGGGCCATGCCAACTAAGGGTTGTGCCTGAGGTTTCCACCGATTCTTGGCTGAGGTTGTCAGATGTCATCTGGGAGGAAGTGGATCACCTAGTCAACCAATAAAGAACCCTTGGGTTGCTGGTCAGCACACGGTCGCTAGATGACAGCGGCAGTTGTGGCCTCACCGAGTGACCCCTGCTGCGACTTCCCCTTGCTGTGCTGCGACCTGGGCCTGCTCCAGGAATGTTTGTGCCACTGCCACTCGCAGGTGAAGAGCCTGCCACTTCTCTGTCTGACATACTGTTTGTTCTAAAATGTACAGACACTGCTTGATGAAGATATCTGTAGATGATAAATGCACACCCTGTATTTGACTCCAAATGAACCCAGTAACAAGCTTGGGTAACCCTTGGATATAAATTGCGCTCCACAAATGGCCACGAAAAATTGACTTGTGTAACGGGTGAGCGGGTAAAGCGGGTAGTGGACACACTGGACCACTGCCGGGCTTGCTCCGAGGGGGCGTAACCAAGTGGCCATCGGGCATGTGCATCTTCACAGAGCCTTTGATGGTAAGGTTGACTGACCGCAACAGCACCAGGTGCTACCTCAGAGCAGTCCCCGGCAGTGGCAGCTGACCAGAAAGGCCAGAAGTGCCAAAGCTAGGCACCAACAGAATGGAAACAGAGACAAAGCAGACTAGATATGGATATGTGCAGGTACAAACAAAGACAGGACAAAACAGATGCCAAACAGGAGGATAAGCAAAAGGTAAAGGGAACAATAAATAGACAGACTGAAGACACCAAGAACATAAGCAGAGACTTAAGCTAAACTCAGGCAAGAAACCAAGGCATGACCAGGGCAGGAACACGGACAGAGAACAAGGCAAGGAAACTCACAATGATACAGACAGAGAAACAAAGAGACCACATGAGCACACCGGACTGCTAACAAACAAGATCAGAAACCACACAGCAACAGACTACAATAAGACACAACATGACACAACAAGGATCAGGCCGGGAGTGTGAGGAGAAGCAGGCTTATAAACCCACAGGTGGAAGGGGATTGGCAGAGGGAAACCCAACCCCGCTGCACACTGTGGAAAAAAGGAAGGGAAGATGTGGCCGCCCCTCTATAGAGCAACAAGGAATAGGGCAGCAGCCAAAATGGAGGAGCAGCATGGCCAGCAAGAGAAAGCCGCACAGCAATCACAGGTGAGTAAGCAGCGGCTACAGGAGAGCTCACAGCGACACTGCAACAGGAACCAGATCTGCGATAGGAACATAGGTACGACTGCGGTTCGCAGCAGAGGCCGCAGCATAAGGACAGAAACGTGGCACGGACCGTGACAGTACCCCCCTCCTTAAGCCCCCTCCGCCTCCTCCAATCCACAAAATGGAAATTCCACCTAGGTCAGGGGACCGACACAATCCGGGGGCACCCCCAAAACCACCGACAGGTTGCACATCCAGGACCCGGAATACCTAGGAAATGGAGGTGCACAGGACGAACAAACGGGGCACTAGGCAAAATGGGAGGGGAGCTCAGGGCTCCGTAAGCCACAGGGACTCAGAAGGCTCAGGGCGAGACCGTAAGCCACGGGGACTCAGAAGGCTCAGGGCGAGACCGTAAGCCACGGGGACTCAGAAGGCTCAGGGCGACCCCCGTAAGCCACGGGATCAAAGGCTCAGGGGACCCGTAAGCCACGGGGGTCAGAAGGTCAGGGGACACCGTAAAACCACGGGCTCAGAAGGCTCAGGGCGAACCGTAAGCCACGGGGGGTCAGAAGGCTCAGGGCGCACCGAAGCCAGGGGGCTCAAAGGCTCAGGGGGACACCGTAAGCCACGGGGACTCGAAGGCTCAGGGGGACACCCTAAACCACGGGGACTCAGAAGGGTCGGGCTGGACCTGAGCTAGCC
>JAODAL010056833.1:0-23048 GCA_025379985.1 Phyllomedusa bahiana
CCAGATTTAGGAGATTTGGGCGCATGTTGGTCCTGCGGTAAAATTTATGCTCTGATTTTGTTTTTTTGGTTGGTCCTTTCCCAAAATGGTGACTGGCAGCGAAACTTCAAAAGAATCGTAAGTGTCCTGTTTATCCTCCGCGCCTGACCCTCGCAGCTCACATGATTCCCCTGATATCACCCCGTGATTACAGTGTAATATAAAGGGCTGTTCCCCCCTACACAGTTGGCTAAAGGTCCGCTTCCCCCCTAACTGTGGGTTTAAAGGGCCGCCCCCCATACACATGGGCTAAAAAGGTCGCTTTTCCCCCCTACAAGTGTGGCTATAAGGTCCGCTTCCCCCATACACAGTGTGGCTATAAGGGCCGTTCCCCCTACACATGGGCTATAATCCCCCTTCCCCCCAACAAGGTGGGTATAAGGTCCGTTCCCCATACACTTTTGGCAAAGGTCCGTTCCCCCCTAAAGTTGGCTATAAGGTCCGTTCCCCCATTTTACAGTGTGGCAAAAAGGTCCCCTTCCCCATACACGTGTGGCTATAAGGGCCCCTTCCCCATACACATGGGTAAAGGTCCCCTTCCCCATCCAGTGTGGCTATAAGGTCCGCTTCCCCCATGCACAGTGTGGCTATAAGGTCCGCTTCCCCCATGCACAGTGTGGCTATAAGGTCCGCTTCCCCATGCCAGTTGGCTATAATCCCTTCCCCATAACAGCTGGCTTAAGGTCGCTTCCCCCATCAGTCTGGGTATAAAGGGCTGCTTCCCCCCCAAAACGTGTGGCTATAGGGGTTTCTTCCCCCCTGCACAGTGTGGGATAAGGTCTGCTCCCCCTGCACAGGTTGGCTTAAGTTCTTCCCCCCAGCCGTGGGCTAAAGGTCTGTTCCCCCATGCACAGTGTGGCTATAAGGTCTGCTTCCCCCATACACAGTGTGGCTATAAGGTCCGCTTCCCCCATACACAGTGTGGCTATAAGGTCCGCTTCCCCCATACACAGTGTGGCTATAAGGTCTGCTTCCCCCATACACAGTGTGGCTATAAGGTCCGCTTCCCCCATGCACAGTGTGGCTATAAGGTCTGTTCCCCATGCCTGTGGTAAAGGCTCTTCCCCCCCTGACAGTGTGGCTTAAGGTTGCTTTTCCCCCATCCAGGGTTTGGGTATAAGGGCTCTTTCCCCCTTACATGGACACATGCCCTTTCTTTTACACCATTCACACTGCAGCTATATACTTTCTCCCCAATATATTTTATGATCTAATGCCTTTCTCCTCGCCCTGTATACAGTGCAACCACATTTTCCCTCCCCCCATTGCGGCAGCCCCCCCCTGTTCCACCCCCCTTTAATGTGGCACGCTTCCCCCTTCAACCCTTTTTAACATGGGTCGCATGAGCTGTCCCCCTTCGGCCCCCTGCAGTGTGGCCACATGCAGCCTCCTCCTCCCCTCCCCTTATACAGTGCGACCACGTCTCCTATATACTGTACCCATCAAGCCACATGCCGCCTCCTCACCTCTCTGGGGCTCAGGGGCTGCAGGGTGGGCACCAGGTTTGAGCTGTATCTTCTTAATTGATTTTGTGACTTATTTATTTTCTCTAAGAGTTATGCCAAGACGAAGACTCGAGCAGAGGTCAGAGGAGGAGGAAGGAAGCCCCGGCCACAGAAAGGGACTGGGCGGTCGCGACAGGGAAGCATCAGGTCACCTCTGTGGAGAGGAGGTTTGTGGTCTGCACGCGGCTAATGTGCTTCATATTAAAACACTGTTCATCACCATAGTCAAGAGCTCTGCTTGCTGTCAGTGAATGGAAACTCATTTACACATTTTGAATATGTGCATTTCTTGCGTTCTCTTTCTTTTTCGTCACGTTGTCCATCAATCCTTCATTATTGTGTTTGCTTTCCAGGTGGAGTAGCTCACGGCCCCCGGGGCCCTACAAGCTATTATTACATGTTACCCATGAAGCTCCGTGTTTTGGGCCTGAAGACTGCGCTGACCACAAAGCTTGCCCAGGTGCAGTGTTATGCAGTGTTTGCTCCTGTTTATATCTATTGTTATAGTTATTGTGCTTATTAACCCATTATTGCCCCTTTCATCCCACAGAACGATCTTCACGTAATTGAGTCCGTTGAGATCCCCTCCCCGGACCCTCAGTACCTCGTAGATCTCTTCAAACGGCGGAATTGGGGATAGTCTGTCTTAATTGTTGATGTGTAAGTAGAGCATTACTGACAATTAAAGGGGTCCTCTGCTCTAGACTATTTCTACTGTTTAGAAAGATCCCATTAATGAAGCGGATTACAATGTGTTCTCCGACCAGAGCCCCTAGTGATCACCTGTAGTCTGTAGGAAAACTTGTCTGTAAGTGCTCGATCTCTCTGCAGCGCCCCCGGTGGGGAAGCTAAACATTACACCGTGCCTTCCATGATGAGATCTCTGAATTCTGCTTCTAAACCGCATCTCATTATGTTTATCCCTTTAATGGCAACGGCTATATGAGTACATCCTACGGTCATTAAAGGGAGTATGGACCGGGCTCACTGAAACTGCTCAATACCCCGCCAGTGTCAGCTGTTAATTACAGCTGACACCCGCTGCTATCAGTAGGGATTGGAGACTGCTCCGATCCCTGCTGTTCAACTCCTTGGATGCTACAGTAATTGCGGACCATTCCTTCCACCTTGCAACATAATTATGGGGTATCAGGCGGTTGCCATGGCAGCTGGAAGCCTAATGAAAGCTTCCATATTGCTTCTCCTATTTCTTCCTGCATAGGCAGGATTTAAAGAGAGACATATTCTACACCACGGGTGTCAAACTGCGGCTCTCCAGCTGTTGGGAAACTACAACTCCCATTATGCATTTGTATAATCTATAACAGTGGGCATGGTGGGAGTTGTAGTTTCCCAACAGCTGGAGGGAAGCAGCTTGACACCCCTGTTCTACACCTTACTGCATTATCTATTATCTGCAGATTCTTGTTCAAGCGATCGTACCTTCTCGTGGTCAAGTATCCTAGGGGGACTACAAGTACAAGTTTCAAAGAAAGTACAAGTGAAAAAAAACAAGTTTAAAACACCTCATTTTGCCGTCCCCAGATTAAAAAAAAAAAAACCCCTAAAGAAGCATTTACGCTATCTATCATACATGAAAAAAACTTTGAAATTCTTAGTTCACACGTTTTGATCAAAAAATGTTTAAGCCACCCACGGCTTACAACGGGATCTCAAGGCGGGTGGTCCTACTCTATTATTACCTCTCACTAGAGTCAAATTCAGACTTCTCATTGGGTCAATCAGACCTCCATAATCCAGAGAGAAAAATAAAAAAACACCAACCTTTCAAGCATGCTGCACTGATATAACAACCTTTGCAGTATGCTTGCAAGGTTGGTGTATTTTTTATTTTTCTTTCTGAATTATGGAGGTCGGTTGACCCAATGAGAAGTCTGAATTTGGCTCTAGTGAGAGGTAAGGATAGCGTAGGACCACACGCCTTGAGATCACGTTATTAGCCGGGGGTGGCTTAAACATTATTTGATCAAAACGTGTGAACTAAGAATCTGAATTTTTTTTTTATGTATGACAGATTAAAAAAACAAAAACATAGATACACATAATTGGTATCGCAGCGGCCGCAAAATTCTGATCTGTTAAAATAGAACATCATTTATCCTTTAGTTGAACACTGTAGAAAACATTTCCAATGCCAAAACTATGTTTTTTTTGGTCATTTCACATTCCCAAAAATGTAAATAAAAAGTTATCAAAAAGTCACATGTAACCCAAAATGATACCAATACTTCATCCTGCAGAAAATGAGCCCTCACTCAGGTCCATAGTTGGAAAAGTGATAAGGGGTTAAAGGGGTTTTGCCACAATCTCATTTCATACCTCCTGCATCCAGCTCTTCAGCTCTGTGTGCCGAGAAGGGGGGCGTGTGTGATTTGTTTGAATTGCATATCATGTGACCCAGCAGGGTGACATCACCAGGCCTTTCCTCTTTGTAGTCAAAGAAAGGTATGTTTATGTAAAGCATTGTGAGTAGCTCAGAGGTAAAGTTTTTGCCTCCAGGCACAAGGGTCCTAGGTTCAAATCCCCTGCAGGAACCAATCCTGTGTTTTGTTTTTTTTCTCTTTATCAATGCACAGACCTCATTGAGGTTTCTGTTTTTATTTTATTTGCACTGTTTGACTAATTACCAAGGAGCACAGAGGACGGCAGTAGAATGACAGCACCTAGGATTTGAACACTCAGTAGATGCTTGAGAGGAGAGATGATGTCTGAGCATGTACGACCAGGGCTGAGAAGCTCTCAGCCCTGGTCGTATCCCCTGGAGACGAGCTGTAAACAATGGATCACTAAAGGAACAACCTGTCCACGTAAATTTTACTTCGTGGCAAAACCCCTATAATCCACTCTGTCATTAACATGGCTTGGATTTTTCTGATGTGGATTTGGAGCAGAAAAGATATTAATGTAGATTCTATGGTGGGTGGCCAGGATTACACAGGGCCAATCCATGTCCAAAAATGGGGCAAAATCCACTTTGTCATCAGCATAAGTTCAATGGTGTCTGCCTGGATTTCTGCAATGGCTGCAGGATGGATCTTTCTAATGAAAAAAACATTTTGTGCAAAGATCCTTAATTGAATGTAGGAAGGTGTTGATTAAAAAAAATTCTTACTTGTGATATTTTTTTAACAGCAATGAAGACATGCCGGAAAATATTTTCAGTGCGACAGTCAGTTCGAAAAAGATCAATCTGATTCCAGCCATAGGTAACACTTTGTAATATTGTTGTTTTGTGGTATTGTTGTGGGGGGGTTTTCTTTATTTTTTTTACATTTTTTTTTATTCCTAATCTATACGATGCTCCAACTTTATTCTATTTCTATACTCGCCACTGTTCTAGCGCTGCGGTTTACATCCAGCTCCGGGCATTCAGCTCGTGGCTGCAGCGATTAGGTGCCACTGCCTGGACATCACCTCTTTGTAGTGAGGCTTCCAAGACGACTGCCCAGAGTCGGATGTAAACTGAAGGCAGGCAGAGACGGAACGCACCGGAAGCTCTGGAGCGGCGGTGTCTATAGAAGTTTTTATTTTATTTTTTAATTTCTTAGAACAACAATATCTTTTATATAAAAAAATAAAAAATTACCCAGAAAGCCCCTCTGAAGACTGGGGACTAAAACATCTCCTTTAGGGCTTGTTCACACGACGTTTTGGAGATCCGCTTTTGGATCCATTTTGCGCAAGCAAAGCGGATCCAACAATGTACAGTGTGATTTACATTGCTGTCAATGACAAAAGCGCATCGCCTTCCCACGAGAGATCGGCGATGCGCTTTTGAGAGTTCTCCTGGACTGCGCTTTTCGGATCCTCTTTAAGAATTGACATGTCAATTCTTCTTGCGTTCTACGCAAGTGAAAGCCCATAGGAAATAATGGAGTGCGCTTTTGGCACCTGTCCAAAAGCACTACACCCTGTGGGTACGTATTGGTGGCGCTATGGTTCCTGAAAGTGCATCCGAAAAATGCAGTGGGATAAAATTTTAATCTCTGTGTATAATGTAATTATATTAATTATTGATTATTAATAGTTATACTAATCATGAATAATTAATAATGAATTGATAATTTATTAATTAATAATATTAATAGGGTTAGGGTTAAATCATTAATAGTAAATTAGTAATTATCAAAAGGGTGTACATGCAGTTTTCTCTAGTCAAAAAACGGATCCGTAAAACACATCAAAAATGGATCCAAAACGTTGTGTGAACAAGCCCTTAGGACTTCTTCAAACGGCGTATTTGGACGAGGTTTTGGACAAGGATTTCGGAGCGTTTTCTCACCCAAAACCTCGTCCAAAGCGCTTCGAAAATGCCCCCAGTTCATTTAATTGATTCCTATGTAAAACCTCGTTGTACTTCACACACGACGAGGTTTTTACACGCTGCTTTGGAAACACTGAAAAAGAAGTATGTCAATTCTTGAAGCGTTTTCAGCGTGGTTTTCGACACGGTTTTGGGTGCGGTTTTTGGCACGTTTTTTTTGTCCTCGCTATTAATTTGTATGGGTGAAAACCTCGTCGAAAGCCTGATCCAAAACCTTGTACGGATAAAATATGCATCTGATCGACGTGTAATGGTCATATTACATATTTCCTTGCATCCAAACACTTACAGTAAAAGCTGCAGGAGGGTGCATACAAATCGGGGTCATCTGAAGCTTGTAACGTTTTTAGAAAGGTTATTGCATTTGTGATAACTGGAATCAGTGTTTGTCTAAAGCTATTGGTGGGGAAAACCTCTCTTCCCCATCCGGGTAAAACTTACAGCTTTCTGAGACGAAACCCCCTGTTGCCCATCGGGCTGTGGATTCCAGAAGGAAAATTTTTCGTGGAAAGATTCCGGACTCGCCCTGTCCCCCGTTCCGTTTAGAAAGTGACTTCCCCCTAAACAAAAAGCTTTGCTATTTGTTATACGTTTATTTCAAAAAAAAGTGAGAAACCCTTCTCCATGGTTTAATCATGACCAATCCCGGGTTCGTGGGGTCACTTCTGAGACTTCAGCTTCAGACAATGCCCTTTTTGTGATGGGGTTGATAAAGATACCCCAGCCCAAAACAACTTGCAGAACATGAGGGTAGATCCCAGACCCCCCCCAACAGTAATCACCATTTAAGGGGGGAGAGGGTTCACATAGACTATGCCCCTTTGCGAGCCACAGGTTCTGCAAGCTTGGGCTACACGCTTGGGCTATTTGCAGACACTCATGATGTCTGCGGGCTTGCTAGTTAGGAGCCTCTTGGTACAGATTTGGCACGGGGGCTTGGACCTCTTTATGTTAGACAACAATTTAAAGAACGTATGAACTCAGGAAACTATGAAGCAAAAAAAGCACATTTTTGGATGAATAATCGTTTCAGTTTTTTAATTGGCCTTTCCCAAAATGTTTTTGGGGTGCTTAAACTTTTATGGAACTTTGCACTAATTTGAGTGCTGCGTTTTTTGGTATAATGTCGCTGGGGTTTGGCTTTTTTCGGCCAGGATACTTTTGTCTGAGATTTTTTGGGGCCCTTTTTTAGTGGAGTATCAAAGAAATAGGCCCCAAAAGGGGCCTTTCAACGGCTTTTCTGGACGATTCCAGCGTATGTCCCGTATTTGCGCGCAGTCGGTGGATCCGCCCAGTAATAAGTAACCCACATTCTTGAAAACTATGGTTCCGTCTCCTCTCCCTGTCGGCGTACGCCGAGGGGGGAGAAAGTGACATGAAATTATTTTATGGGTGTACGCGCCGTAAAAATAAATGTCTAGGGGGCCGGGGCGCTGGCCCCCCCCCCCCCTGCACGGGAGCCGGGTATTTCGGGGCGAAAAACCCTTGCAAAATTTTTTGTCGGGTTTAAAGCCCTGTGAACCCGGCCTTAGGGGATGTTGAGTCCAGTGAAAATAGTTTTTTTTTGATAGTGTTTGACAGTTGTTGGGGGGGCCCAAAAACAAATCTAAAAATGTGCAATGTGTTTTAAAATGTTTTAAATTGAAAAACATCGGGGTTCAGACGAGTGAGCCGGCGGTTTTTCCAAAGTTTTCGGATTGTTCCCAAAAATTTACATGTCATTTTTGGGCCCAAAAATTTCAGCAGAGGTCAAATAAATTAGGGTGGATCTCTCACCAAAACAAGCTGCATGTTTTTATTTTTTGGATGCGTTTTTTTGATAAAAGGATCAGAAACATGGGGAACAGCCCTAACACACCCAAACACTCGGGTCACAGGCGCCACCAACAGTTGCACCTCTTTGGAAATCTGTCAGGTATGATGTATTGTACCCAGAAAACAGTAAACCGTTTTTTAGAGCAGCACATGTAATAAAGTTAATTAACAGCAATGTAAGCTACGGTGACTGAGAAAACAAGGGGCACTACCGGCGAGGGCGGGTGTGTCTGGAAGAGTAAAATTTGTTGTGCTTTAGGTGATAAAACATACATTTGTTAAATAAGACTTCAGTATCCTAGCGCTGATACCTTCAAGAAATGTCATCATAAGGATGATGGAGAAGAGCGTCCAGGATTTCAAACTGGTAAGACGTTTCCAGTCACTGATGCAAGACTCGGTCCAAAACCTGCATTTATGCCCCATTACGAATCTCTGTACTCCAAGGTCATCACCTTTGTTGCCTTTCAACTATAAGGGTTTGTTCACATGGAGTTTACACTCCGTGTAACAAGCGCTTTTCGGATCCGTCTTGGGGTCCGATCTGTCGGTCCCCAAGACGGGTCTAAACAATTACCAGTGAGATTCTCACTGCTCGCTATTAGAAAGACGCATCGGCGTTCAGATGAGGGATCGCCGCTGCGTGTTTCAAAAGTGCAGATCCGCTCCGTCTTGAAAAGAATTGCATGTCAGATCCGAAAAGTGCTTGTTACACGGAGTGTAAACACCATGTGAACAAGCCCTAGGGTTGGATTCACACTTGTGTTTTGAAACCCTTCAAAAACGGAGGTGTAAGGCTATGTTCACACGGCTTAACTGCGGGACGTAATTACGCCCCGCAATTACGCCGTGGGGGAGGGAGCGGGGGGCCAGCACCTCGCCGGCCCATAGACTTGCATTACCAACGGCGCCTATACACCGCTGGTAATTCACGTGTCACTTTCTCCCCCCTCGGCGTATTCGCCGAGCAGGGAGAGGAAACGTAATCCATAGTTCTCTATGAGAACTGTGGATTACCGTAGTTACTAGGACGTATTCAGCCCGTTATTTGCGCACTACAGCGCGTAATTACGGACTGAATTACGTCCTGGTTTAAGCCGTGTGAACATGGCCTTAAAAAGAAAAAAAACGGACATCAACAGAGACCAAGTCAAGTATATTTGTATTTATTTTTTTTAAAAATAGGGAAGATCTCTCCTTAGGGAGAGCGCCTATATAGGCGTGTAGAGATTCAAAATTGGTTTTTGCACTCCACAAAGCATCTGCATATCACAAGGCATTATGGGAACGGAGCTGAGAAGCTCAAGCGCCCTCTATTAGATGTAACAAATCCTCAATTTGCTTTTGACCCACTGGGTCTTTGGAAAGCAAAACGAATATTAGCCAAGCCAGCATCATCCATCTGCAAATAGCCGTTTCGGGGTGTTTGCCCCTCATCAGTGCAGAGCAGAGTGATGCTGGCTTGACTGAGTGGGAAGCAATGAGTGGCTCAGAAAGGGAAGAGCTCTCCTTAGGGAGAGCACCATATAGGCGTGTGGAGATTCAAAATAGCTTTTTGCACTCCACAAAGCATCTGCATATCACACGGCATTATGGGAAAGGAGCTGAGAAGCTCAAGCGCCCTATATTGGATGTAACAAATCCTCAATTTGCTTTTGACCCACTGGGTCTTTTGGAAAGCAAAAGGGATATTTTTTTTTTATTGATCTTTCATAAGTTTTTTAGCAGTTTAAAAAGAAAGTCCAATTTTTTTAGGTCCAAAATAATTGCAAATTAGATCAAGGATCGACAGAAAAAGGAATAAAAAAGGTTTTACATCAATTTATACCGTTTCACTTGAACCAAGTAAAAAAAAAAAAGGGTTTTCTTTCCCATCAAAAAACAGGGTTTTTTTGTTTTGCACAGCCTCTGATTTACCAAAAAAAAAACACACAAAATAACGAGGATTTACAATGCGGGTTTTAAATCCACCATAACAAACACTTGAAACTTTGTTTGGCTTAACTTTAAAGGGGTTTTGCCAGGACGTGCCTTATCTGCTAAGAGGAACGGTAAACAAAGAAAGGCCGAGTAAAAGAGAGAGAAACAAGCCAGAGCAAAAGAGCCACCAAAGGGATCGTGTGAAATGTTTTCATTTCAAATAATCAAAACACAACTAGTGGATTCGGTATAAAAAGACAACATTTTCTCCACAGCAGCTTAAAAAGCTTCTTCTTTTCCCCTGTCACGATAAAGCGGGATTATAGAAAATCACACTCAACTATTGGATTCTGATACAAAAAAAAACTATTTCACCCGGTGCCTTGAAAGCTTCTTCAACCCCCTTTCATCGATAAGATAAGTTCTCTCCAAGCCGCAGTTTTTTAGGTGTATCTAGTGCAAGTTTTTAATAACTAAGTGATGAAAGAAAGCTGTAGCTTCATGGTCTTCATTTTTGTAATCCAATATTTAGGAAGTGTTTAAAAAATACCCATTTTGGGGGATCCGGTCAAATTAATCTGGAAAAAACCCCTTTAAAGGGGTTGTCTCGCACAGACTTCCTGGTATACATTGGAAATTGCTATCAATTTTGGTATTTTCTGGGTACCACACCTGGGACCAGCACCTCATGAATGAACTCTGAAACTTCTCCATTCAGAATGAGGAGCTTTCAGGGTTTTTTAAAGAGAAAGTGCGGTCCTACCCTTGGGAACCACACAACCAGACATTGAGGGGCATTGTAATGATATTGCCATCAGAGTTGCGTGAGACAACCCTTTAAAAGGTAATTGTCCTCAAAAAAATGATATTGTTTAAATTTTTTTTTAAATATATTAAAATTTCTTATTGTCCTTAATCAATACTGGAAGTGGGAAAACTAAACGACATTATGCAGGTCGGGAAAGGGGCGATTCAGGAAATATTTTCAGGTTATGTGGAAAAAAAGGGGTAGGGGGGTGTGCGGTTTCAAAGGGCAAGTCCAAAAATATTCCAAGGGAGCAGTTTTTGGACTGTGTGGAAGATCGATGTTGAGTGGGATTGGAGAAAGATGATGACCTCTGTTTTCTCCATCTTGAGTTTGAGAAAGTGGGAGGAGAAGAAGGCGATGAATATGGATGACACATTCTAGGAACCTGAAGAGAAGCAAGTTAACGTCCAGGCACATCATTAGCTATTTTATTACAAAAAAAGTCCTACTATCCTGCAGTTCTCACTTTGGCCACTAGGCCTAATAATTGTCTGACACTTCCTGTTCTGTAGAGAAAACTTCTCTGCAGTCTCCTCTTTACCAGCGCAGGCAGGATTACACTGAAAAGTGACACCAATGTGTATAGATAACACAGGATCCACCAGTTACAATAGGTGATAGACAAGGCTTAGTTCCTTCTTCTTTCTGCACATGCACAGGTCACAGAGCATGCCCACAACACTCTCCCATAGAAGTCAATGAATCAGCTGCTGTTCACAGGCTCCTATGGTCTATGTGACTGTAGTAAAGAAGATCTATAAATGCTGTTAAAAGCAGCTCCAAAGATGGCTGCCCCCATAATTATATATGCAATCAAAATAAAAGCATCTGAAAAGAGAACGAGATGCACCAGTATCTGGTTTAAATTAGTAAAAAATAGTAATACATTTCCTTTCATGAATTATCCCTCCACGTATATTGTCTTCTTGTAACATCTCTTAAATGTTGTGCCCTTATATGTCATTCATTTGTAAACTTGTCAGTTGTAAGATGTTGCGATTAACCCCATTAAAAGCGTACTTGCCAACCACTTCATTCGTATTTTGGGAGATTTTAAGCACTACCCCTGAGTAGACCTACATTACTCCCAGAAACACCTATACTCCACCCCGGTATGCGCTTGTTTGGCATCGGAACACCTATTTTGGGTAGAGTTTGCATTAGCCCTGTCCCTTACGCATAATGG
Organism: Phyllomedusa bahiana; assembly: GCA_025379985.1. Taxonomy (NCBI): domain Eukaryota; kingdom Metazoa; phylum Chordata; class Amphibia; order Anura; family Hylidae; genus Phyllomedusa; species Phyllomedusa bahiana. The sequence goes on from JAODAL010056833.1 coordinate 11,619, forward strand.
ACGACATGTATGAATTCGAATGCGTATTTTTTTTTACTTGGCACCGACACTCCAGATTTTTGGCGCATTACATAGAGCTTAGTGCTCCAAACTTCTCTCAAAGTTCGTCTCATTACACTCTATGCCCATACAAAGTTTGGTGCATTACGTAGAGCTTAATGCGCCAAACTTTGTATGGGCATAGAGTGTAATGAGACGAACTTTGAGAGACGGATGAAGGAAGGCGCTTCTAAGTGAATTATTACATCTCGTATTCAGTGTATAATGCGCCTGAATGCATGAAAGTGGTGTGTAAAGTTCCCGCGCCTCGCTTGTGTGTTAGGCGCATTACGGAACTTAGGTGCATAAGTAATGCACCAGACATGTATAAAGACTATAGATAGGCTGGAAATAAAAGAAAAGTCATTAGAATAGCATGTCAGTGAATAGAAACTATGGGACTGATCCTGCTTGGAGGACCACAGGTCCCAGCCAGACCGGTGCTGTGCCGGCTCTTGCCGTATGTAGAATAAAGGGTGAGAGCAGCAAACATAAATTTCAAATGTACTGTAGTAAAAATGTAATAATCAGTGGGTTAGATTTGCTGTTAGGACAAAAAATGTCCCTTATTGCTCAACTTATATCAGTACAATAATAACAAGTAATTTCTAATAATTATCAAACTATATAAAATGAAATTATTTAAATTTAATAAAAAAGTTATCATATAAAATATAAAAATATATAATATCCCAAAAATATAAAAATATCTCCTGTAAAATGTATTTAAAATTCATAGACTCTAAAACTAATTTTACATTAAATAACCCACTGATGTTGTGGTTCAGATTTCTTAAATTTTTTACTACATTAAATTCGAAATGTATTTTGCCTGCTCTCACCCTTTATTTTACATACTGCAAGAGCCAGCACAGCACAGGTCTTGCTGGGACCTGTGGTCCACCAAGCAAGATCAGTACCATAGTTTCTATTCACTGACATGCCTAATCTAATGACATCTCTTATTTCCAGCCTATCTATACCTATACACATCTAGGGTCGCATGTTGCTAATGCGCCAAAGTTTCGTAAAGAGCGCCTAACAAACACAGGTGAGGATAGCATTGAACTTAAGCCTATCCATTTTTAACACAAAAAAAAACACTTTCATACAATCAGAGATAAGCGCATTATAATACACTGAATTATAATTCACACTGTGATATAATCACTTCGAAAGCGCCTTCCATTCATCCGTCACTCAAAGATCGGTACGCATTAACACTCTAAGCCCATACAAAGTATGGCGCATTACATTGAGCTTAATGTGCAAAACTTTGTATTGTCATAGAGTGTAAAATGAGCCAAAACTTTGAGAGTAAGAGTTTGGCGCAGTAGCACTAGAGCTCTATGTAATGCGCCAAAATGTTGAGTTCGGCGCCAAAGTAGAAAAAAAATATGCATTCGAATTCATACATGTCGCCCAATGTATTCGTAGAGAGTTGGCAGGTATGCTTAAAGGGAAACAGATGGAAATTAATCCTTACCCTATATGATAGCAGAGCTGAAGCTCTGTGATAATCGCTTATAATGACAGAGATAAACTGAACTGTGAGATATAAAGGGTTATATGATAGAGAGAAGCTGACACTTGATAATAAGGGTTATATGATAGAGGAGCTGAGCTCTGTAATATATAGGGTTTATATATAGAGGAGCTGACTCTGTGATATAATAGGGTTATATGATAGAGTAGCAGAGCTCTGAGATAAATAGGGTAATATGATAGAGAGAGGAGCTGAGCTCGATGTGATATATAGGGTTTATATGATAGAGTGAGAGAAGCTGAGCTCTGATATATAGGATATATTGATAGAGAGAGAAACTGAGCTCCTTGATATATAGGGTTATATGAAAGTGAGTGTAGAGGAGCTAGAGATTCTGTGATAAATAGGGTTATAGGATAGGAGAAGAGCTGACACTGGTGATAATAAAACGGGTTATATGATAGAGAGGATAGAAACTGAGCACGTGGGATATATTAGGTTTATATGAAGAGGAGAGGAGCTGAGCTCTGAACATAAAGTGTTTATAATGATAAGCAGGAAGGAGTCTGAGCTCTTGTGATATTTAGGTTTATAAAGATATAGGGAAGAGAGCTGAGCTCTGTGGAAAATATAGGGATATATGATAGAGGGAGAGGAGCTGGAGCTCTGTGATATATAGGTTTATATGATAGAGGAGAGAAGATGAGATCTGTAATATATAGTGTTATATGATAGAGGAGAGAAGCTAAGCTCTTGAGACTTAATAGGGTTAATGATAGAGAGAGAGCTGAGCCGCTTGTGATATATAGGGATATATTTTATAGAGAGAGAACTGAGATCTTAGATATATAGGGTTATATGATAAGATGGAGAGAGCTACTCTGTGATATATATAAGGGTTATATGAATAGAGGCGAAAGCTAGCTCTGAGAGATAGTAGGGTTATATGATAGAGTAAGAAGCTGATCTCTGTGATATAAGGGTGTATAATCATAGACAGGGAAGAGAAGTCAGAAGCCTTCTTGGACATATAGCGGTTTTAATAATTATAAGAGGAGAAGGAAAGTCTAGAGCCTAGTCATATAAAGATGGTTATATGATAGAGTACGAGAGCTGAGCTTCGTTGTGATAGTAATTTAATTATTATCTATTTCCATTTTTGAGCGCTCCTTGTTACCAGAGCGCGCTGTACATTCAGGTTTCATACATAACATAGGACCAAACAAGTACATGAAAGTGTGACAACATTACTAACATAACAAAACTAAGGTACATAAGAGTGAGGATGTTACACCTGGACACGATAGCAAGGTGCTTACAACCTCTAAAAACTAGGCGAATGTGGGAAGAGACAATCGAGGTGAGGGCAAGTAACATGGTTTTGAGGATAGTGTATGCGACATGCAGGGTTAAATTGGTGGTTTGTTAGACAATATCCTGAAGAGTAATGGGGTTGCGTTTCCAAGGTTATCGCTAATTGTGAGAGATGCAGGAGAGACACTTGGTGGAGAATCCTGTAAGTGTGTTTGGTGCAGTGAGTTCTTTTCCAGAGTGGGGTTATATGATAGGCTGAGAGAGTAAGCTGAAGCTCTTGTGGATATACACGGTTATTCATTAATGATAATATCATATAACACTCATCAGCAGCTCAGCTTCTCTACCCTATCATATCATATAACCCTATAAAAGTCAACAAGGTTCACGCTCAGACCTCTCAATCCCTCTGATAAAAATCACCTATACATTCAATAGAGCTGATTTTCCGTCCCTCTGTCCTGCTTAGCTCAAGCCATAGGTGGGGTAATACAACCACTCTGATATGTTCCCTTTAAGATCTATACTCCACTTCCAAGACATGGAAACTGCTATTCTGAAGCTCTAGGTGCTGGACTTCGGTTTCTTATCCGTGTTAGGCTGAACACAAATGAAAAATATATGATAAAAAAGAGTCACAAACTTAGTGGATATATGGCTGCTTATGTTGGCTTGTCGAGAGCTCGTTGATGTGAACAAAACATAAAATATGATCAAAAAGATGAACAATAAATAATGAAATAAAAAAATAAAAACCTATCAAAAGTGTAATGATCAGCCTTCACCATATGTAGAGGCTCAACAGGCGATGGTTAACCAAGATTCTAATAGCTCAGGACAACTGTGATCATTGGTGAAACGTCAGAGAACCCCTGACAGGTAAACCAACTGATGCGAAACTAGTGGAAGATACAAAAAGAAAGCTTAACCACCAAAACACCCGGCATATCTCACACACCACTGTCAATACCCCAACAACACTTATTGACACCAATTAGGGCACTCAACACAGGCACTTATCTAACTGTATAACAGGCATCCCCACTTGTTACATACGGGTTAGGAACTGGTAGGTACGTTCTTCCAAGCTGTTGAAATTTGTAGATAAGGTTCACGGTCGTAGTAACCAAAAATAAATTTAAGTACATTATGTGAGTAACCTCGTAGGTGTAATAAGTATGTGTGGATAATTATAAAGGCAGGTATAAATGTTCCCTTCATGATAGCAAGTGTACGCGCAGGCGTACAATGATCCCATAGCAAAATTAGGAGATAAGTGCAAGGTACAATGTTCCCTCAATTCAGCAGGTGTAAGCAAGGTACATGTTTCCCATAGAGTCATGTGAAGGCCAGGTACAATGATGTCCCCATAAGATATAGCAAGCTAATAAACACGATGAGCAGGTACCATTGTTCCCCAACCATCTATACATCAGCGCCCATATCCGATGACTCAATAACAGAGAAACCCGAAGAAATCCCAACTGCACAAAAGCGCCCTGGTGCGGCCACTTAGGCAGTTTGAACCCGACGCCTCGACGGGTGACACTCGTGAGAGTAAAGCTGTTATAATGCTGCTTCCAGGAGTCGCATGACACCGCCAACAGAAAAGATGGCTGACAAGCAATCAACTGGCTCACAAGCAGCGCCCGACGAACACGCTAGGCAGGTACAACGGCAGATTCAGCTGCACTGACTCCAGAAGAGAGTCCGTCGTACAGACTGAAAGGTGTCCCCTGCCTCAATGTGCCAAGGCTTCGTCGATTAACTAGGGAATCTAGACCAAAGTCGTGTAGGACTGCCTTTGTATAATAGATTCTACCAATGTCATGGGCGTGGCAGGCGCTTCCACTCCCACCAACTTTTATGTAAAGCCATACCTCCAATGATATATCGGTCACATGGCTGGACTCATTAGTAAACCCTACGCACTTTTCTTAACCCTATCACCGTCTCACCCATACTCAAACCCTAATAGTAGTTGTAAACGCTCTTAGCGAGCAGGATATCACCTCTAACACATCCTTTGTGTCTCATACCTGTTAAGTAGCTCTTCCAACTGTGTAAAAATTGCACCTAAGATCTTTTGTCTGTATTATACCCTCCTAATACATTATAAATGTATGCTTGGGAGCGGAATTATCTGTTGCCAGAAAGCATATTATAATTAAAGGATTATTAATTTATATTATTCTTATTGAGCAGGAGGTCCCCGGCTCCAGTCCTCAAGGCCCCCCACCAATAGGTCCATCTGTTTTTCTGGCTTTCCTTCTCAGCATTGCACAGGTGATTATAATTAGTTAGTCAGTTTGCGTTTTATGGCAGATCCTGAAGTACATACCTGTTGCTAGGGAGTCTTTGAGGGAACTCTTGCAGTTGGGGGAACCTACTGTTCTAGAGTAGTGGTCATACACTAAGACCCTCTTCAGCAACATCCCAAATTGAGCAACTTATCGACACAACCTCTAAATATCCCCAAAGGAGAGCCCTGTGACCCTGACACTTCAATCATCACACACTGTCGTTAAAACATAAAAGTATCCATCTGACAGACCCTGCATTCGTTGTAATGAGGCCTAGAAAACGCGCTAGATAACTTTGCCTACAAATTACACTACTATTTTTTTGTTCTCTTCCCCATATCAAGAATTTTAAATCGTGTGCGATCGTGGAGAGGAAAAAGAATGAACAATGAACAATCATATTAAAGCGGGATCATCGAGAAGGTGACTCGGATGAGATAGCCCTACCCTGTGTGAGGGCCTCACAGCAACAGCATAATGGCCTAACACAGACTTCATGCATAAGATAAAGACGCTCCAGGACAAGGCATTTGAGAGGTTTCTGTCTCCGAAGATTTTCTGGCCAAGGAGGAATAACAAGTTGGTCAAATATTCTGATTGAGAAAAGTTCTCTAATTTGTCAGAAAATAAACCTAAGTGAATATTGTACCTTAAGCCATCAGTGATACTATAAAGCATGAGAGTTATGCGGACCGTAAAAGGCAATAAGCATCAGTCAAATACACATAGAAACCAAATTATATAATGTCTAACACTCATCAAAGTGATATCACTTGCAGCAACAAAAGCGGGTAAGGGAGACAGACAACAAAGAACAACAAAATACCACACTCCTTTGACGTCCTATCAGCTCAAAGCTATAAATCAATCAGATCCTCCTGGAAATATAGATAACAACATGGCAGCAATTATTTTAAAAGGGGCCTGACACGCGCTAACAATGATTGGTTTTAAATTAAAAGATCTTTTAAAAAGACAAGCAGACTGTTGCAATATATGTTCCATTACAAATTTCCTACGCAACTGATTTTGAGTTAGTCGCCTGGTAGTAGGGAGTTGCATAGCTCCTCAAATCACTATAGCAGTCCGACCTGTTTGGAGTTTTTATCCTCACTGGCTTGCCGACCCGGTACTCATCGTGCTTCTGAATACAGGTAAGTATATAAATATCAAAAAAAAATTTGGCGGTTCAAAAGGTGACAGGAGGCCAAAGAAGTGAAGACGTGTCACGGATGAGCCTCTCCTGTGTCCTCTATTGCCCTCCTGGTTCATTCCGCAGCTCCCGTGGCAGATTGCGGGCATGGCCGGGTCCCTGCTGAGATTCCTGTACCTACTGCTGTACCTGCTGTTGTGCCAAAAGATTCACCTCACCTGTCCTCAAGCTCTTCTGCTATCCGTCTGCATCCTGTGCAATTGCTATTGAAGAGTGCGCAGCATTGCACAAATATTTAAAGGGACAGTGTCCTAATTACCTGCCCAATGACCTGTGACCTCCTGTGGTATAAACAACTTCCTGCCCTCTTATTTCCTGGTCAGGATCATGAAATGTTCCCGTTTGAGCTGTGACTCTGGTTCTGCTGGTTACTTGCTGTTTACCTGTTTCTTCAGAGTATAACCGCCTGTTGTTACCCTGGCAGTTCTCAGAGTTACCTGCATATCTACTTCTACTGTTCCTGCCATGGCACCAGTCTATTATCAGTTGTGTGCATTACCTCCTGCCGTTGCACCAGTTTGCTAATTACCTGGGACTTTGATACCCACCTACAGCTATACCGGTTGTGACCCGTCACCTCTGCCAGCACCTGGTGTCCTACATCCAGCACTTCAGCTGTCACTGCGAGTAGACACGTCAGGAGTAGCGACTTGGGGGTTCCCCGCAGTGAAATTCGTTCAGCCTTGCAGAAGGCTTTGGTGTACACCAGGGGGCCCCTTAGACTCCGATCCCTGGCGTGGTCTGCTTCTATACCATCTACGCTTGTGGTGATCACAGAGGATCCACAAATATCCGGCCCCCACCGTGCCAGTGTATACGGACACTGCTGCTCCTTAGGGCATGTCCACACGGCACGGGTTTTCGGCCGGTTTTTCAGCTGGTTTGCGGTTTTTCAGACCGCCTGAAAAACCGGCCGAAAATGAGCACAATGGTGCTCTATGGAAAACCCGTGCAGCAGTCCCCACTGCACGGGTTTTCCGCCCGACTGTTTTGTCGCCGGCGGATCGGCGGCAAAACATTGAACATGCACAATCTTCCGTCGGTTTCCGGACAGAATCTGTGCTGTTCAATGGGAGGGGGGAGGGCTGTTCTCGCTCATCGCAGGAGAAAAGTGCCGTCCCCCCCCGCGGCCGTGAGGACGGCCGCAAAACAGGACAAATACCGGCCGGCAAACCGGCCGGTATTTGTCCTGTGCCGTGTCAACGGCCCCTTACAGGACATTTCCTACAGCATGAGGTCTATTGCCATAGTGCAGGTGGTACTGAATATTGAAAGTCCCAGTTCTCAGTAAGTCATCTCAGGTGAAGGAACTTCCATCGTAGACCAAAAAGTCAGATTCACAAAGGAGCGAAGTGTTTTAGATACGTGTTTGGGTACATTTTTTGGACCTAAAAATGGACCCAAACAAGTATCTAACAATGCTCAGAGTGATTCAATTAATTTTAATGTAAAACACGCATCGGCGTTCAGAAGATGTGTTTTATATGCGTCTTTCTGATGCGTCTTTCGGATCCATTCAAAGAATTGAGATAGTCTCACAGAAAAATAAGATAATAGTCTGGGATCCAAACAATACAGCTCACAGAGAATCTAGAACCCCCCCCCCCCCAAAATCAATAAAACTACAAAAGTTTATTAATATACATTAAAAACTCCCTGATACAAAATAATTGTGCAATAAACCTTCCCTATACGGTCAAATACCAAAGTATAGAAAACACCTAGAGAAAGTAACCTAGATAAAGAAGCACAAGATAAATATGTAGCATCAAAAGCACATGTATCAAACGTATGGCCAATATATGGCCTAATAAATGTCTGTAACTCACGGTTCTGCAGAGTACGCTGATATATATAACAGTTGTTGCGAGAAGGAAAAAAAATAAAAATAATTCCACAACACTGTGAAGATACCTAGATAGCGTCACTATGCTGAACCTATCCAAAAGGGGGGCACCCGCCCCGAAAGGGGCGACCCCACCTATCCAAAGGCTGTCCCTCAATCTAAATATAAATGGAAAACAAGCAGTGAAATAAATAAAATACACTGCTTATTGGACAGAGAAATTCGCAATGTCCACAAAAAATGTCCCGACGCGTGTCCCCAGTAAAAAAATAAAACTGGTTCATCAGGGGACCAAAAATAACTTACATAACCACCAAATAAGGTGGTGATGAATACTGGTAGCCGATAAGGATGATAAAAAGAGACTCCGGCCGTATAGGGAAGGTTTATTGCACAATTTTTTGTATCAGGGAGTTTCTAATGTATATTAATAAAATTTTGTAGTTTTTTTTGGGAAGGGAGGGGTTCTAGATTCTCCTGTGAGCTGCAAAGAATTAATTAATCCGTTTTATGCATCAGACGCCCTATTTAAAACTATAGGGTGCATTCAAAATGCATCCAAACACGCAGCACACTTTGGGTACGTCTTTGGATACGTTTAATGATGCGTTTTTCAATATCCTTTTCGGATTGAAAAACATATTGAAAATTGTCGTGTGAAGATACCCTTATATTCAATAGAAGCAAAGGGGAAGCCTCATCTATACACAATGTTATGGCTCCTGAAGCGGTATTCCCGCAAAGATACATCCACCTAGCAGATTGGCTCATGGCTAACTACAAGTTCACTGTGTTACAGAATGAGGAGGGTGGCGCTTGCGGCCGTCCTCCCCATTCATTTCTATGGGAGTTCCGAATATAGTCAAGCACACTCAGTTATATTCCAAACTTCCACAGAAAGCAAGCACCGCCCTCCTCATTTTGTAACACAGTCGGCTCATAGCTAGCTATAGATCAACCTGATACTGGATGTTCCTTCAAATTCAGACAAAAGTGGTTTAAATCATCTTCACTTTTGAAGAGTCCTCCAAGAAAGGTCAATTCATTTAGACAAGCTTCACACAGAGCTTGGGTTTGCAAGGAGTCAAAAAACAAAATCTGGTCAGCGCATCCATTTTGAAGAATAAATGTATAGGTTCACACTGGTGTGGCAGCCAAAAGCAATGCCAACACAACACAAGGTCTAAGACTTTTCTTGTTGCCCATAGCAACCAATCAGAGTGCCCCTTTCATTTTTCCAGAGCACTATATGAAATGAAAGGGGTGCTCTGATTGCTTGCTATAAGCTCTGATTGGTTGCTATGGGCTATGATTGCTTGCTATAAGCTCTGATTAGTTGCTATGGGCTCTGATTGGTTGCTATGGGCAACAAGGAAAGTCTTAGATCTAGACAGTTTTCATACATGTGGCCCTATGTCTACTTCTGATCTGATAGGAACAGTATGGTTGTGGAGAAAATGGGCCTCATTTATCAAACTGTCTAACAGCAAGACTGTCCTTGTTGCTCATGGCAACCGATCAGAGCTCATAGCAACCAATCAGAGCCCATAGCAACTAATCAGAGCTTATAGCAAGCAATCATAGCCCATAGCAACCAATCAGAGCCCATAGCAACCAATCAGAGCTCAGCCTTCATATTTGAATTTGGTCTGGAAAAATAACAGCTGAGCTCTGATTGGTTGCTATGGGCAACAAGGATAGTCTTACTTCTAGATAAATGGGCCCCATAGTTTGATAAATGGACCCCATTACTTAGATCTCACCATCTACTTCAGTATCCACATCTTACTTGAACAGTGGCAACATTGTGTGTGAATACTGTACGTGGAAACATTGCCATTTTATCTCAGTAGTGCAGTCTCAGGCTTTGAGATCATATTTTAAGGCAGTGTTCCCCAACTCCAGTCCTCAGGACCCACCAACAGGTCATGTTTTCAGGATCTCTCACAGAATGCACTGACCATAATTAAAACACCTGTGCAATACTGAGGATATCCAGAAAACATGACCTGTTGGTGGGGTGTGAGGACTGGAATTGGGGACCTCTGTTTTAAGGGGAATGTGTTATTAGAAAATGACCTATTCTGTTAAACACATTTAATAATTTTTGGTTGTGTTTTTTATTTTTTTTTAATATCAATACCATTACAGGCAGTCCCCGGTTTACAAATGGGATAGGGACTGTAGGTTTGTTCTTAAGTTGAATTTGTATGTAAGTCGGAACAGGTACAGTGCCTTGCGAAAGTATTCAGCCCCCTTGAACTTTTCTACCTTTTGCCACATTTCAGTCTTCAAACATAAACATATAAAATTTAAAAAATTTTGTGAAGAATCAACAACAAAGTGGGACACAATTGTGAAGTGGAACGAATTTTATTGGAAATTTTAACTTTTGTAAAAAATAAAAAACCTAAAAGTGGGGCGTGCAATGTTATTCGGGCCCCCTTAAGTTAATACTTTGTAACGCCACCTTTTTTCGGCGATTACAGCTGCATGTCGCTTGGGGGATGTCTCTACCAGTTTTGCACAGAGACTGAAATTCTTGCCCATTCTTCCTTGGCGCACAGCTGGAGCTCAGTGAGGTTAGATGGAGAACCCTTTGTGAACAAAATGGAGCTCAGTGAGGTTTGGGTGGAGAGCGTTGTGAGCAGCTGGAGCTCAGTGAGGTTGGATGGAGAGCGTTTGTGAACAGCTGGAGCTCAATGAGGTTGGATGGAGGGGCGTTTTTGTGAACAGCTGGAGCTCAGTGAGGACGGATGGAGAGCGTTTGTGAACAGCTGGAGCTCAGTGAGGTTGGTGAAGAGCCCTTTGTGAACAGCTGGAGCTCAGTGAGGTTGGATGGAGAGCATTTGTGAACAGCTGGGAGCTCAGTGAGGTTGGATGGAGAGCGTTTGTGAAAGCTGGGCTCAGTGAGGTTGGGTGGAGAGCGTTTGTGAAGAGCTGGAGCTCAGTGGGTTGGATGGAGAGCGTTTGTGAACAGTGGAGTCAGTGAGGTTGGATGGAGAGCGTTTGTGAACAGCTGGAGCTCAGTGAGGTTGGATGGAGAACGTTTGTGAACAGCTGGAGCTCAGTGAGGTTGGAGGGGAGCGTTTGCGAAAAGCTGGAGCTTCAGTGAGGTTGGATGGAGAGCGTTTGTGAACGTGGAGCTCGTGAGGTTGGATGGAGAGCGTTTGTGAACAGTGGGTCAGTGAGGTTTTGGGGGGAGCGTTTGTGAAAAGCTGGAGCCAAA